>VZTL01048359.1:0-26184 GCA_013400535.1 Scopus umbretta
CTCGTTGTTCTTGCCATTGATCTGAAGGTAAATCATACATTTGCTAATGCAAACCAGGTAATATTGAATTTCCACCTTCATTCAACCTTTCTCTTCTGAAGCTGTATACAGTGGTATGAATCTGAGATAACTTGCCTTGGATTTTAAAAACCTTTTCATGTGACAGGAAAAAAAAACTAAATTTAAGGCAGCTTTTCCTTCTTTGACCCAGTATAGGCTGATGATTTTGAGACTACAGACATCATTAGGCATGGATTTCTGACTTGGCACAGCACAGACATGCTGTCTCAGTTCACCTAGGAGGGGTGACTCGATGGAAGCCTGGGAACAGCAGAAACACCCCTACCCCCCAGCATGTCTCAGTGCCTCTGGATCACAGCTGGTTCATTATGCAGGCAGACTTGAGAACAAAGGATACCCGGCACATGATTGTCTGCAGTTCACCATTTAGGCACGCCCTATATTTTCCCTCTCCATGCACAGAATTAGCTGACGATCCCAGTCAGTGTACGGGACTGAACTGTAACAATCAGAATTGAGAAGGTCACCAGTGTACTCTCTTCTCATCAGCCTGCAGGAGAAAGATGGGACCCTATCTCCAGAAATTCCAGAAAAAATCTGCAGTATCCAAAATCTTCTTTATAATGGTTTTATTTTGTTTCCTGCCACAAACTTATTCACATCTGCTCTTCACAAACAGAATTTGTTAGTGTGAAGTAAGTTTAATTACCTTGCATCAGCTGCTTGGAAATCCAAACTCAGAAATACCTAGATGGTACTTTCATAAGGTTCTCCTGTATTCCTCCTCCCAAAAAATCCTTTGTTCCAAATAAAGGAGATTGGAATGATTTAAAAAAAAAAAAAAAAAAGCCAAACAAGAAAATCCATTTGCAGTCCCCCTGAGATTTACCCTGCTTGTGTATTCTGTCGTTGGTGTATTTATTCATATCGGAGTCAGAGGCTCACAATAGAGCAGCTAAATATCAGCACAACACAGCTGCAGACTCCAGCAGTACATATGATCATTTATAAATTGCTGATCAAATTCTACCCAGCGTTACATTTTTGCAATACTATTGACTTAAATAGGGTTGTCTGAAAGTACTAAGGACAGAACATGCCCCCTCAAATCTTTCATAATGTTGAGACAGTTATCCTTTGATGACATCAGTTTCCCCACATATACCATGGAAGAAGTCAACATTATTAAAATAGCAATACAAAACACTATTATATGTTCTTTTTCTGCACATAGATAAAAATACTATGCTCCTATTTGTTTTGTGATGTAGTTTATTTTAGAGGAATCACATGGTAAGTATCAAGCGAACGGGTTGCCCTTTCCCTTATTTACCCTAACTAGAGTAAACTCTTGGGATGCATCAAGCTTTTACTTCTGAAAGAGAAGCTTCCTGATTGCCTGACTGACAACATCTCTCTTTGAGAACTGTTCTCTTTCCTTTTGTGGTCATCCAGTAACAGCTTAATGCGCACAGCTGCTGCTCGGGATTCATACCTAGGCTCTCCTGAAAGTACCACTGACAGTCAACCCCAGGTTTCAATGCTTGATTTATACTAGCCTAGACAAATGGAGAAGTCGGCCCCACAGAGCAGCTAGAACAGAATTGGTCAGGCTGGCTGCAATGTCATTGCAGCTCCTGAGGCTTGGGAGCATTCTGGATCCCAAGCTGTTCCTAGGACACGCTGCCAAGTATTTCTCCTGCTCTACAGGCACCATCTGCTATTGATGGGCAAGGTACTACCCTTCCTGAGCAGACACAAGCATTCTGCAACCAAGGACCCTGACTCGTCTTCTCTGTCTGTACCACAAAGGTGGTATAGGGACGGATGGACTAACTGCAGTACTAGGACCTTTTAATGCTGCAAACTGTTGCTTTCTTAGGAGCATTTCAAGCATGAGTACACATTTAATTTTATTCAGGAATCTCAGCAGGCTTTTCCCTGAGTTGACAACAGAATGTTCTTACACGTCAGTGGGAATAGGGCTTTTGTTGTTAATCTTAACCTGCTCTTTACTAACAGCGGCTATTGACAGAGCAGTGCAGGTGCAGCCACGGTACATGCATCCAGGCAGCTTTATGATTGCAATCTTGTAATGAGAATGGAAAATGTTTGCAAGTTTCCTTCTCTTTCTCTTTTGGGCAGAAACTATCCCACTGTCAAACTGAGATACTCAAGGTTTCCCCCACCAGGAAGAACAGTCTTGGAAGGAATAGCAGGCTCAAGGAGCACGTGTTGAAGCAGGGTTCACTTTAAAGTGCCAAGATCCTTGGTTTGGAAATGGTTTTTGAGCTTACAGGTCACGTTGTGATGAGTAATATTGACACGAGTAATGTGAAAGTTTACAGCAACATTCTGTAATTGCAAATTCTGTTCCACTGAGCTAAAACTGGATTATTCAGATAACAAGATTCTTTGACTACAAGATCTTTGGAGCATGATAGGGATGGAGGAAAATCTACTAACTACTTGCTGTTGACAGGAAGACACCTGGCCCATTCCCCTACCTTGGCAGATATGTCAAATTTGAATTATTCACCTGTTCTAGTGACTTATTTTGCCATGAACTCAGAGCCATCACTGTGCAATTACCATTTCTTCTCTGCATGCTTAAAATACGAAAGCTCAGTGTTTGCACTCTGCTTTGCATCAGCTAACTTTCTGAGTCTGATAAGGAAATCAAATTCCAGCCTCTCAAGCAGTTTTATCTATTTGCAAAGTTTTGCAATCCCCTTCTCTCATTCCAGTGTGGCAGGCTGTCTTGCTAACAAGTGAGTACCTAGTTTAACAAAATAAAACAAAAATTATAACTTTTGCAGAGCCCGTACATATCCGTAGATCTTCTATTTATTTTTCATTTCTTGCTCAGAATGAGGATTTTGCTGGTGAATTATTTATATGACAACAGGAAATGAGAGGGGGAGTGGCGTGAAAAATTTCCATAAAAACTTCATACAGGTTTTGGTAGCATACGGTAAAAGCATTTTTTTTTCTTTTCTTTGCAAGTTTCATTTTTACTTTGTCACTAGAGAAAGCTGCCACTGATTTAATTTAAATATTTATACAGAATTGCAGTCTTAAGATATATATGCACACATTATGACAGCCATACATTAAGGAAGTTTATCTCCAAATAAAGAGTGGGAAAGGTTGTGTCTACAAAGATCAACTGATTCCTTCTTTCCTAATTACCGGTACCTGCAGTGGGGATAACTTTCCACTAAAACTAAGTTCTTTGGTCAATGTCAGTTGTAATGAGATGTATCTTCCATTTGTTAGGAAAATTTACACAACAAAAGAAAATAACAGCAACACAGCAAAAGAAGAATGGGATGGGACTGGAAGGACAGATGGCTTGTTCTTCTTTTCACAGTACAGGAAGTATTATTATAACTCCATGAACTGCAGCCATTCCCGGTCTTAATGTAGCTAGCTGTAGAACAGCCTCAGTTGTGCCAAGAACTGTATATGAACCATACCTTTTTTAAACTTCACTTCCCCAGAAATGCCTTGGCTATGACTTCCTTAATTCTTCTTGGATATTTTCTATCTTCATTTTCCTTTTGTTGTTTTACTAGCAACCCTGAGATGACAAATTGTGAGATAACATCCTCTCTGTTTGGTAGCCTGTCAGAGAAATAAGATCTGAAACGGAGGAAACCTTGCAGCTCAGGGCGGGCAGGCTTAGGTGGCTGTGTAGAATTGTCCAAGTATGAATGTGGAGAAGTGAGGAAAAGAGAGGTAAAAACCCAGGTATCAACTACTTAGTTCTGTCGTCTACCCTGACTCAGCTCATTCTTGCCTCATCCTTCTACTCCTGTTGGCTTAGACAACACGCATAGTGTTATACCAGCTTCATCATGATGGCAAAAGAAATCAAGAGTTTATAGGAAAAGAGAAAGAAATCTTTTCTATTGCACATCCTTCTATCCCGTGCCATGATAGCAAATTGAGAATTCTGTGGTTAAACTGAAAAAGTATACCTTGATGGAGAAATGGCTTCAACCCTTTTCTTAGAAAGGAAGACAGACGTGTACGGCTGTCTCTCCTTTGCACAATGCCTGCTTTTTGCTTTGCCGAACTATTTGTTTCGTACAGCATAGGCAGCTACCAGAAGGCTTCTGGAATGGAAACGAAATCCCATGGTATACAGCAGCTTTGTTCACAGCAGAGAGTGTTAAAGTTCATGTTTGCCTGAACATTTGGTAGGAGGTTGTTTCAGGAATAGCATGCTTGGACTACAGGATATAAATACATCCTAAAATTACCAGTTTGAAGGTTTCCCATATGCATTCCTATAGTAGCCCTTTCCACTGGAGTTTGGAATCTCAACGTGGCTAGCATAGCTTACCAGTTGCTAAGTGAACAGGCAGCTGTAAATAAGTGTCTGATTAGGTGACAGCTGTATAAATTCAGCTGTGTATTGCGCAGTTTCTAAATACCCAAGTAAATAAGATACTTTTTTTTTTTTCCTTTCAGGCTCAAGCTTTCTGAAATCTCTTCTCAAATTGTAACAATATAATCTCTTCCCAGAACCTCAGAATAAACAGAGTGTGGTCATTGTATCTGAAATCCAAGCATCTTTTTCACCAGTGGGATCTCAAAATAGGTGGAAGAGTGTCATTAGACCTAGAGTGATTTTTATTTCTGCCCCCCCCCCAAGAGTTCCAAAGTATGCAGAAGGGCACTAGACTTGAAATTAATGTCTATGCATTGACACAGGTAGAATGTATAATACCTGTGTTGGAATGGATGGGATTTGAATGTTTGTACTTCACATTGTACTTAACTATGTATGACGTTCCATTGCATCTCAGCTCATGGTAGTCTGCTGAGAGCATGCTGCACGCATCAGCATTTCCTTATTGCTGTACTTGTGTCACTGGTATAGTCAAGACACTTCTTCAGTAATTGTTCCTCCTAAAGCACCATAATTATGTATCACAGAGATATTCTGGAATGTTACAGCTCCATAAAACAGATATAATTGTTCTGTTACTACTGTTAACATTAGACAAAGAGAAAGCAATCTTGTGGTATGGATGAATTTATAAGAATCAAAAGGTATGTATGGTTCATCCTGCCTAAAGTAAGCACAATGGTGAAGTAGATCTTGGAAAGAAAGGCACAGAATTCAGGCGTGTTTGGAAAGAAAAGGGGAACTACTCTTAAGTTATTTCAAAATAAATAACATAAAATATAAACACTGTCTGGCCATACAGTTTTGTATCTGACAGTATTTAGATTCAGATTTTACATTATTAGTTAATGATAAAGAAAAGCAAGCACTGAGTACATGTGAAAGTAATTTAAATGTCAAGGAGTATTTTCCATCCCTTGTTCATCTGCTACCGTACTATGTTTATAATAAATCATTAATCCCATTCAAATGCAAGTATTTTCTGAATCTTCTTTTCAAGTGGTAGAAAACAGGGATCGACACTAAGCTATTCTAAATTGCAATGTAAACATAAATCCCAAACCTCCTTCCTAGAGTTCAGATCCTGAGTACGTAACCGAATAAGTGACTCATTTCCTTAACCTGTAACCCCTGCACCATGTTTGTAATGCTTACTTTTGTAAATGACTATAAAGTAGCTATGCTTCCCAATATTAAATGTAATATAAAATAAATTGCATCTGCATTTCTCTTTTTTATTCCTTTACAGTGTTTTTAGATGGATAGTATTTTTAAGAACTTTGCTTGACAACTAAATTCATTAGTGTATGCTACTGTGATATTTATCTTATAGTGTAATTATACTCTTTGAGTTCATATGTATCACCATTGCAAATGTTATTCCACAACTCCTTTATGCATGGTTTTTTTTCCTGATGCTTCTTAAAGCACATGCCTATCTTGACTATGAGACCGCATTGTTAAGCAGATGATATCAGCTAAATTGAACTTGCCCTGTGTAAGTACTTTAACAGATAAAAGAAATAACAGGTTCATTATAGCAGGATGGATCTATTGCTGCCACTCACCCCAAATTCATTTGAAATTGTGGTCATTTAGCAGTGAGACTTGGAGTAAACAGAGGCAACCAGGATATCAAAGTTTTTGCGCAGCTTGTAACCTATGAGGTTTTGACTGTGAGGTTAAAGATAAGCGGAATTCTTTAACCTCATAGGCACGTTCAAATGCTTGCTTATCTAAAGATTCTGAAGTGCCTTAAAGGAATTATTTCATCAAACCTTCAGAATTACTAGTGAAATATAGTGGATAGGTCCTCAGAAAAATAATTATAGAACTCCACCTCCACCTCAACAAATGAAGTTGTGATGTCTCTAGATTTTGTTTGTGAAACTAGTAGTATAAATGCATTCTTGACTCCAGGGCCATTAGGTGGCACACTTGGGCTATGGGTTTGGCAGGGCACGCCATGAAATTGTGTGTGGAACCCAAAGTACAACTGATTAATCGCACATCTTTTAATTTGTAGGGAATGAAGCAGGGAGAATGCAATACAATGACACTTAGATATGAGACATTGTAAATATGCTGTTAACTGGAAACCAGTGAGCTTTCTGCATCTTTTTGTTTAGGGCATTAGCAAAGTGATGTCTCCAGGAACTTTACACTACTTGTATGGATTTCATTACTGCATTAGTTGAATTCTCAGGTGTACTCAAGTGCACAACTTGCAGTGAAACCAGCGTGAGTTAGATGGACATATACTTGTGAAGATCTCCAAATCCTTAGAAAATGGCTGTTGTTTTTGTTGTTTAAAAAACAAATAGGCCAACAAGACCTTAATTATTTAAATTTTCTCCAATTAGAAAGTTTATTTTTGTTATGTGCCATAGGAGTTACAAGGACTGTAGGAAAACGCATCCTTGGTAGGATTGCTATACAGGGTTTAGTATTTCTAAAGTTTGTGGAATTTGAGTAGGACAATTTCTGAGGTGAAGAAACTGAGAAATTAATACAGAATAAAATTTTACTTGTATCTGTGAAAAGTTTTGGCCAATACCATCCCAACTGCTAATGATTTCCAGAAATTTCATCTGAAATTCCTTTTGGGTATGATTGCACACACATTCTCACCTATCTGAATTCTGATGTGAGAATTAGGGGCTTTGCTTGTATGGACTTTGTTTACATTTAAAATTCCATGGGTGTGGGTGGATGTGTGTGCATGACAAGAAATGAGTGGTGTTGCAGTTGCTTGATGAAGGTATAATACGAGATTAGTTAGCATGGATGTTGTGTTATGATTTCAAATTATTTTGGCTTCTTTTGGCAATAAGAATCAGTTTCCAGGGAATATCTTGATGGGGAGTGTAAACAAACAATAAGTATACAAATAACTTGGCATTGCTTTTCATTGGTAAGGGAAGATTTTTGATTTAAGATCATGTTACAGCTACTAATTTAAAGCTCGTTAAACATTTAGAAGGAATTCTTTGAAATATTGAAATACTTGAAGAAATAAGCCTAGAAAGTGGTGGTTTTACTAATTCACCATTCACAGTCTCTCTGATGCTTCTGCCCTCATTAGAAATAAGTAGTGTTATTGTAGCTAAGGGAGTACAGGCTGAACTAAGGCAAGGATCAATAAGGACAAGAACAGCATCCAAATGATAAAAGTTTCCATCTAGCTGCTCCTTTCTTCAGTTTCCTTACCACAAGTAGCCTCTCTAAGAGAGGTAACAGTCCAGCAGTGAAGTATACTGTAAACTTGAGAAAGATGAATGATTCTTGTAATTTCTGTCATAAATCTGGCATGCACAGAAACAGGGTGAAATTCAAGCTCCGTTTTAATGATGGCCGAAGTGGCGAGCTGCAGGAGCGCCACATGTTTGGATTTTGGTGTGTTGACAAAAGGCCTATGGCTTGAATAAGAGGCAAGCTACAAACGTCAGTCCCAAGATGCATCGAAAAATATAAGAGTTAAGAAAAAGCACTTTAGGACTGAAATAGGAGTGAGGGCTCCGGAGCCAGAAAGAAACACGCTGCTAAGCACGCTGGTTTACTGGAAAAGTGAGTGTACTGCTTAAGATACGTCAGCAGAGTTGATGAAGCTGGGACTTAGATGAGTTTCAAATCATGATTAAGGAGTTTTAGCAGAGCTCCTGAGGGCTAAACAAATTTTCTAAAAATACAACATAAGCTGTGGCCTAAAAGACATTTGAAGCTTTTTATTCTAAAAATGAGAAAGGTTACCTTTTACTCTATTTGTATGAGAAGAGAAAGAACATTAACTAATTGGTATGCAAATAGTGATTGATCCTGACCCAGTTCTTAGCTGTCACTTGTCATCCTCTCAGACAATCGAGCCATTATTCCAGTTCACATAGCTAATATTTACACAACCTGGGATGACAGCAGGAGGGAAGTTCACATAATGAGCTCTTGCCCTCCCCACCCCCTTGCATTTTAGTTAAATGCCTTTTTACACTTCCCCACCTTTGCTTCCGAAACTCTTCCTGTGGGCCTTTCTCCCTGCACACAGCCAGCAGGACACCTAATTTGAGATGGACTCAACAGCCCATGTGCTGAAAACATGCTGAATGTTCTAGGCACAGAAAAGCGGCTCTCTAGCGAGTAGGAATTGTCACAACATGCTGGCTTCTGCTATGTTACAGGACAGCACGGCTGAGAACGTTGGATTTGGTTTCATCCTAAGAGAAGACAAGATCTCGGACGCCCAGGTATTAGGGAGAAGACGATTTATGCTGTATGAGCTTCATTACTTAATAATGTGCTAATTATTTTGATCACCCCCTGAGAAATTATCCAGCAGTATGCAGGTACCTCAGTGCCAAAAGAAATGTGACAGCCTTGTTTTTTTGAGATGTGCCAAAGGATATTTCAGTGGATATTGCGATGAAGGATGTTACATGGGCAATTTCTGATGTAAGAGCTCTGCAATCAGTGGACTGAGAGCAGGGATTAATTTTGCCTGCTCTTTCTAAGAGGTGAAATCCCCTCCGCGCTCGACGTGTGTGCCGAGGATCTGGGCTCAGGCACCGGGGGGCCATACAGATGAACTGCGGCATGAACACTGCAGCAGCTCTGCAACAGCGCAGGCAGAGCAGGAGCTGCCTGCACAGAACTCGGGGTTAAGGACTGCCTGGTTCGAACATACGCAGTTCCAAAGATGAAATATTTGTGTGTCACATTTTTTTTTCAGCGTGGAAAGGAGGCGGCTTTATTTCAGTGATACATTTCTGTGGCATATGCCATGGCATTGTTCCACAGATGCTGTCACCACCAACATGTTACAAAAATACTATTTTCAAAGCTCTATGACTGCTCACAAGAAGCCTGAACGTCTCATAACTATTCAAAGGGAGTTGTAGAGGAAAACCATGCTCTTATGCTATATTTGGAAGAAGGCAGCATTGTGCAACTCCTCCTCTGCATGTTCATTTCAACTTGTAGTTTGATGCAACAGTTCCTCCTGGTGTTGTTGCTTCTGGACAGAGTGTTGCTGCGTTACTGAACCATTGTGCAGGTCTGTGTAGTAACGGTACGGCATTACCTTGTCCTGTGTTGCACCACAGCCAGTCTTCCAACAGAACAAGTTATAAAAGTGCTTCCTTCTTTGCTATTTGTTCTTTGTGTGTATACACATGCACGCAAACACACAAGCACCTTGCAGTTTCTGTACGTTTTGCATTTTACGTGCTGTAGCTGTACCTGTTGTGCATCTTTAGGCATTTTTAACAATAACTTATTAAAGAATGATACATGAAGACAACAACTGTATGTGTAACAAACGTGTGTGCAGCAATCAAGTACATAATATTCAAATAATGAGCAAAAATGTCTGTAGTGGTATCCAATAGTAGAATAGTTGTTGCTTTTTCTGTGCTGGGTTGAAGTGGCAGAGAGGAAATGGTGATGAAGATAAGGATAAAGACTAGTGGCTGCGTGGCATTCCTGATGCACTGCTTGAGGGCTGATAACAGGCTTGGGTTTAGAATTAGTAGAGAGAGTCTATAAATCAGACAGGTGCTTGGAAATTCTGATCTTATATGTTTGGCCTCTGGGATTTATTTTTGTTTGTTTGTTTTTTATTGATTTACACACAGTTAATGGCTTGCTGGAATTTACTCGTAGTCTGATGGGGGATGTAGGGATATAGTATAAGGGAGATACCTCCTCCTTTCAAATCCCAGAGTTGCTGCAGGTTAAAACCTTGCAAAAAATGTGCAGCAAAGGAGTGTTAGGAACAAATTGCCCTCTATTTTCTGATCCCAGTCACCTGGCATAGGTCCAGGTTATAAAAATTGTATGCCTCCTGTCACATGGGTGGATTATTATCCATGGACTGGAATGGTTGCTGTCACTGTCTTACCTGTGATTTCCTTTTACAAATTCCAATTGCTTCACTTTTGCAAATTAGAAGTAAGTGTTTATCCTGAAAATAGGCGTTTCTATTTTGTAGTTTACATATTAATTCTGTGAATAACTAAGAGAAAACTTCACTCCCACATTTGGAAATCTTATCTTCATTCTTTTTGCCTTTGGTCATTATGTGCATTCTTAAGGAACACAATTTTTTGTTTTCCTCCTCTTTTCACGGCCTCTTGCAGTTCAGAAAAGGAAAGTGCTTAGGTATGAGACTTTCTCTTTTCTGCTTTCAGATATTATTTTAAAGTAAACATCACACCTCATTAAATCAGAGATTCATTACATTGCTACTAAAGGAAATGGGATTTAAGGATATACTCAAATTTAAGAACTTGATTGCATTTGCCTAGACATGACTTTAGTAAGCACCATCTATCCTTGATCCAAGACAGAAGGGCTGTGGAATTAAATACAGTAAATTACATTTTTCAACAGTTTCTAAAAGAGCTACAGAGCTACCTTCTTCAGAACTTCAGTGAGACTGGAGCATCTGATCCCCTTAGTTGCCTTCAAAACCTGTACTGCTGTGGACAAGGGGCTTATACACACACCTTCAAATGAATCAAGGATGCAAAGGCAACCTCAGCTGTGTCATTCTTGGGCTATGAGGTGATTAGTTTTACAACCCTATTTTTCTTATGCTAGCTTAGGGAATGGAGCATTATTCATTGCGATGTTGTACACATTACAGCTCCAGAAAAAGCCCTTGCAATTCCTGTGCATGCCGTTATACACCTAAATCAGCATTCATCCTGATGTTGTGCTCATTGATTGCAAAATGTCATGATGTACAAGAATATCAAAACTCTTCAGAAATACTTGAAGAGGAGCCAGGGGCTGTGCAAGTCAACAGACTTGGGTGTGTCTAGGGTACATTGTTGAGGAAGCAGAGCAGACAGTTACAGTAGCACTAAAATGCTGGTAACTGTACAGCAATTGTACCAGTATTTTGTCTAAAATACAAAGCAGGCCAGGTTTGAATTACAGAGCTGTAATTTATGCTTTGGGTTCTCTTTGATGGCACAATCCACTGGATCCCCTCTCCCATAGTTTATGATGTCATCAGAAGCCCCGATGGAATTAGGGCCCTGTAATTCACAGCACCTTTTATTATATGTATGTACACACACATTTTTTATACTTAGTATAAAATTAAGAGTGAAATTAAGGCCCAACCTGAAACTGAATTAAATTCTTGTGAAAATAATGGGTCATACAAAGAATACTTTATTATAGTTGAATTGTTTGGTGTCTGTAGATTCAAATATATACTTTGAGAACAGTGGCAGCTATGAAGGATTGTAATGGTTCCTTGCTTGTAAGCTAACATAAAGAACAACAAACACAAAATCACACTCATTGAACCAAGCATGGGGAAGTGGACTTTAAGTAGGGAAGGGTGAGGTGGAACCTTGTAGCTTTTGAGTACATCACCTTGGAAGCGAGCTGCTCATCCAGCTGTGGACTAGAATAACTGCTGCTATCTAAACATGTTAATGTGATGTTTATAGTCCTGGGATCTAGGTACGTGTGGTTCCAAGGCATGGTTTCAGCAGTTGCATAGCTTATGAGTAGGGGAACCCAATGTGAGTTTTGCAAGTCTTCCCATGTGCATGACAACCAGTCACACTAACTTATGTTCAGTCTATACCATAATATTAAAGTGAAGATTTTGAAAATGTTGTTTCCCTGCTCTCTGTGAGGATGAAGGCCACATTTTGAGATCCCATAGTTTGCAAAACAGTAGATTTTACATTAGAATACCCAGTACAGATGTTTAAATAATGTCATTTGATTAAGAAATTAACTATACATGAGGAAAAAAATATTTTTTTTGGTGGGCATTTCTGATTAAATATAAAAGCAGCAGTATGGAACCACTTCATGTCTTAGCAGATTAGAAATAGTACTATTGGTAATACCTCAGTATTTGTGAGGGTGAAGTATAGGAAGAAGTCTAGTTGGTTATATGATGGCAGAAATATGAAAATGTATGCGTTGATCATCTGGTGTACAACCAAAACTGCCACTGATCAGGACTAACTTTTATTTTCACAGCTTTTGTCAGTTTAAGTTGCATTTATAATGACATTTTAACATAGTTTTCCAGAAGTAATAGAATCATGGAAAAGAAATGATACCGTATGTCACATAAACCTGGATGTAAGAGGTACAATACTGCAGTAATGGGACTTCCAACCTGCTGGGATACCTTTGTAAATGGAAATTGATTTTCTCAAGGATTCTTTACAGGGTGAAATAAATTAAATATACATTTAGTTTTACCAGTTTAAAAACCTCTTTGTTAAAACAAGAACAGTGATATAGAGACACGTTCTAATAAATTAAAGCAAGATAAATTATATCCAGCAGCCTGCTGAATACCTCAGCTTATGAGGTTTTTTAAAATCCAAAGAATGCAATAGGGGCCTCGCAGGAAGATAACCTGTGGATGTCACTGAAACACTTTGACTAGTTATAGATTATTTTAGCTTTAATTATGTAACCATGTGTCTAGGCTCTTTTTTTCTCTTTCGCTTTATGCTTTTAATTTGATAGGATTCTTCTTCCTGCGAATATTTGAGTTGGAGTCAGTTTGGCTTAGGTCAATAGGCCCAAGTATGACCTTAGAAATAAGACAGTCAGCCTCAAAATGCTACACAGTTTCTACTCAGACACTTAATAGGTTTTTAAGACACAGATGAAACTGTTGTGCTTATTTTCCTGGTATAATTTACTACATTAATGATCAAAAAAGAGTGAAAAACACAGAGTAAAAATGTTAATTTCAAGCACCATTACAGAAATACAATACAATAAAATAAAAAATCAGATAAATGTTCGTTTGCTGTAAACTGACAGTTGTTAAGAGCCCATTGCCCTAAAGCAAGTTATGCTTCTAGCAGCAGCAGACCTAGGTCACTATCATTTGTGAAATGCAGATTACTTCGTGGGGATTTTTGTTAATGTTTTAATGGAAAAAGAGGGTGATTTAAACAGTGTTTCTTCGATAATGAAGAGTCGGCATTGTTATGCTGGTGTGTTAATACACTGCTGCCTGTTGCCTTAGCGGCTAAGGCGTTCTTGAATAAATAGGACAGACTGAAGTCTCGGTGTAACCCAGCAGTCGGTGTCTTCTGCATCCCAGCCTGGTGCGGGGCAGCCAGTCCTCCAGCTCCAGTTGCTCCTCACGCTCCTACTTACGGAGCTCTCCCTTTCAGCCCCTGCCTTTGTCAGCAAACGGGACCTGAGCTGTGCCTGAAGGGCGCTGGTAAGTCCTGGCATAGCACATGTCCATTGACTGAGTCTGTGCCTGTTTGCTGGCAGAGCTGACTCTCTAGCTGAAAAGTCACGTATTCTGCTTTACTTGTTACTGGCTCGAATGTCGTTACATCATTTAACTATCACAGTAACATAACTATGTTTCCCCAAGACCCAAACTGAATGGCAATCCCTGACAAAGTTCACACGTGTAAAAAATTTACAGTACTCGGGTGACCACAGTTGATCCTTGCATAGCTGCTTCTCCCTGATGAAAATTATGTGCAATGTAGAAAGTAAGCCATACCAAATATAAGGGGCATTCAGGGTTAAAACTGAGTAGCATTTGTTGAAACCTGGGTCCATTGAGAAGATTTCAGTCTCTACAGTTCTCTGGTAAGAACTGGAAGGCAACTTAACTGATCAAATTTGTTAAAATCTCTGGCATGACAAGCTTGCTCAGGTTAAAGCTGTTGTGCATATTTACATCTCAGCCTGGATCTGTCTTGTTAATCGTTTGGTTTGCATTACTTAATAATATCTAAAAATCAGTCAGAAAATTTTTTTAAAACTAGCTGTTGTGTACTGAAGGTATAGCAGGAGAAATGTAACTTGGAGTAAATATTTTTTTAAACAAAATAACTTTTCCAGTGCTCCTTTGCATACCAAACAGGCCTAGTGACACTTCTGATATACTTCATGCATTCTGAAATTTTACATTTTCAACCAGACAAACATGCAGCACACAGCAGCAGTCTTTGTATTAGCTTCTTACTTTCTGCGCTGCCTATTGTATTAAATAATGGCTTAGAAAAATAAAATAAATCCAGTTCATGCATAAAGATGATTGGAGTAGAATAATAATTATGTGCATAAGTTCAGACCTCGAGTGTAGTACCTTCTGGGAGAAGCCAGACTGCATGTTCAGTAAATGCATGTTCCTATCCTATTGAACACAAGGGAAATTTATTTCTGGTGTCTGAGCGAGCTGTATCAAGTCCTTTCTGCGGAGGGGGCGACACAAGCGTTTCTTTTCAAGTAAGCTCAACTGCTCTGCTGTGAAGACTTTCACAATGGAGGCGATGCAGAAGTTTCTCTCTCGCTACGAATTAGAGCAGATGATCTGCTTCCTCCAATCTCCTTACATCTTAACGCAGCAAATACTCATTGCTTTGGTTCTCCTTGTGTTAAGCACCCCATTGCATAGCAGAAAAGCCCCACTCACTGTGGAGCATTTGTACTCATGTCAGCAAGGAATAAATTTTTCTCAAAGTCCTTTTAATGCAAGATCGAGTACCCTTTGCAGATTGTAGGGCTACAAGTGCAAATACCCAATCTGGGAGCAGTGCACTTGTAATTGGTAATTTGCCCAGGTAACATGGAGCTATTTGTGCTGGGAAACATCATGCGTGATAGCAAGTTGTTTTCAGAATTAAAGGCTATGGTACGTAATTTTGCACCCTGTTCATTTTTGTAGGTGGTTTTGCTGTGATAACGGAGCAAGATTAAATCCACTAATTTCTGTGGTGTACTTGGAATGCATGTAAGGGTATACTACAGTTTAATGGATAGGGAAACTGGCAGAAAAGTGCAGTGACGGGTCTACAAACCTCTCTACTTTCAGTGTTGTGAAAAGCATAGGAATGGAACAGAAGTAGAATAGTATAGAATAAAACAGATTAGAAGCAAAGCTTTTGCTTTCTTACCTGTTCACATCCATTTTAACTTCTGAGAACATATTTCCTTTTTAAATGGCAAGAAAAAATAGCCCAGAGAAGCTCATAGAAACCTTAGAAAAGATTTAAAAGATCCCATTTGTGAAACTGTGATTAAAATATTGACACACAATCAATAAACCTATGAAATTTTACCAAAGATAACTCTGCAGTAGTTGCAAAATTTTGTAGGATAATTAATATCGGAATAGTATGAATTAATTTAATCATAGCATTAAAAAATAGATGCATAGAGTTTGGAAATTTTTTGGCAGAATAATAAGAAAAGACACTTTAGAGAGATGAGCATTCTGCTTTCTCATGGTTCTCACATAAGTTTGTGCTTTCCACCTTTCTTGGGCGTTCTTCCAGCAAAGAAAGCCCAATGAGCTCTTTCTGTTATAGGAGTCATTGCTGTCAGGGACTGAGCTGTAAGGAGAAACCTGAGTTTGTGATGAAATGAATGGAATTGGAAGGTTCCAAGATTATTCCAGGATTTTATTTTGCCACAGGTGCCTGTATATTTGTTCTAAAATAGTTTTAAATACAGTTTTAAAGCTCATTATGAATTTATTAATTTTGAGGAATTGTTTCAGTGTTTAATATAGGAATTTGGCTACAGGTCTGCATATGCCTCTACCCAGAATATCTTTTAAAATGAGATGAAGCAAAAAAGTAGGTTTTTTTGACAGTATGGCTTTATATTACTAGCAGTAGTTCTGAGGTGATATGCTTATTCATCCTCTCCTATATTTGATCACAGCTGTCTTGTGAAATATGTCGGTGATACAGACAACGACAATAGCAACAGCAAAAAGGGAAGAATGTTTGATCACCACTACCATAACTTAGACCCCCAGAAGAAATCCTCATCCCGTGAAACTGAAACTTTAAAAAGAAGCAGTGTTATTTATGATGCTTACAAGCAAGCACACTGGAAGTCAGGGAGCAGCCAAGATAGTATCAGTCTCTGAAGGTGTAGATATTAGCTATAGCTGTATTTAAAATTATTTCTCATTGGAGTGTGATTCTGCATATTTCGTTCCCTATGCAAATGCAAAATGCAGATAAAAAGAAACGTTCAGAACAGCATACACTTGGAAAACACAGAATGTGAAATCCAGAAGCAGTTGGCTGCTAATTTTGTGTATTCTGTATGTTTTTTATTGACCCAAAGTGATCTGTTCCTTTATGAACCTAAAGAGAAGACACGCCCTCACTAGCATTCAGTAACGTTTTGGAGACCCGCTCTGTGTGGACTGCTGGGTTTTGTGAATTAACAAATGCTTTAAATGAATGCAATAAAAATAAATCAGGGATGCTGCATTGCAAAATGGGCTTTGTTCATTTATATCTGACACGAATGGTTTAGTTTTAATTATTCATAATACTTCACAGTGCATTGGCAAATGTGCTGCAACATATTTTGTAAAAGTAATTAAGTCTTTGAAATAGCAAACCACAGTACAGCTGTTGCACCCGTTTGGTACAGTGAGGAGTGACCACTGCGGAGGGGGCGAGGGAGAGGAAGGCAGCATTTGCTTTAATTTGCTTGTGGTATGGAAACGACTGCACTCACAGACTTTGTGAGCTGGACATTTTGTTTCTGTTCACACTGGCAGATAGAACTGGCACATCAGGTGCAAGTAAGAGCTGAGGGCCTTGTGCTGGGGGTTACGCAAGTGTTTTGCTTACGAAAGGAGAGCTGCTGCTAGCCCTCCTAGCCCAAACTGTGAAGCACATTCAGTGGCTGAATAAATCAGTGTCACGTGTGCAGATATTAGAAATAAAGAAGTAAAACCAAGGCAGCTGAGACAGTTGTGCTGCTGGATTTTGGGATGACTAAACAGAGTCAGCAAGTACTGCAAGTGACTGGGCATATATGGGAATAAGAAGTTTGAAATTGCAAAGTGTATACATTGTCTGGTTTCGTATTTTCAGATCATCGCCTGCTTTCTTAAGTCAGCATTGGGAAACAAATCAGGACTTGGTTTTGAAGGCAGTTACCTTATGTAACCCCAAATCTCTTTCATATGATTTTGCATGGGAACTAAGGAATGGAATTGTCTCTTTTCATGCAGGAACCAGGAAAAGAGTAGGGCAGTTGGGGAGGGGAAAAAAATCTCAATAAGAGGCAAATAGAATAATTTAATCTACAGTAAATACAAAAGAAATGAGCAGAGGTATGTTTTAATCCACCTTTCATTTTATCCAGAGCCTGAAAGTTCACTTTTGAGTCTGACTCTGCTAGCTCCTGTGAGTTTGTAAATTCTATAACTATTCCACTTAAATTTTCTGGGTTTTCTTTTTAGTACTTTTTGTATGTTTGAAGTCATTAGCTATCTGAAAAGGAAATGTATGAGATGACCTGCTCTGCATCCATGTGGAGGTAACGGAAGATATCTGGGGGGGGCAGGGGGGGTGGTGACACAACTTGCTTGAGGCAGTGAAAACAGTCATACAAGCACACCATGGAAGGAGTCTTATTTTTACCTTTCATGTGAAAAAAACCCAACACCCCAAACCCTCTCCTTTTCTCTGCATCTGTTTTTGCATTGGTAATAAAGTGGCTAATGTCTTACCCTGGACTGGATGAAATGCTGGATTTGCACAGCTATTTACAATGAATGTTCTTTCTCCTTTCTCTCCTGCTTTTACATTGCTGTTTTACACTATTGATATATTCAACACTGGAAATAACCCAGAGAAATTAGTGTCTTCTTTTTACCAGTTTATGGTATCAGATAGATCAATATAAATTTGGAGATGCTATATAAAGGCAATCAAATTTAGTCTGGATTTATATGTATGTAAACGTTTTACTTCTCAACAGCACTTGCAGCCCTTTGCTGCAGCAATCATGTTAATCTCTGATGACTTTGAGAAAGACCAGAAATGTTAATGAATAGCACAGCTTGTGTAGGTTCTAGGATTATAGAATTTCTGGAATATGCTTTGCAGGCTACTCTATTCTAATGTCTTTCTCATGAAGCCACCTTCCTGGATTAACATGGGATTTAGAATACAAACCTTGATCCTGATCCTGCAGAGACTTATTAATGGCCTTAATTTTATGCACTGTAACTTCAGTAGGACTGTTCCCAGTATGGAAGGGTAAGAACCTCCATGAACCTTTGCAGAATTGGGGTCTAGAATGCTAACTTTGTCTTAGTCTTCTTCCTTAATTATAATAGTGCACTGTTTTCAGGGACAGTTGCCAGCTACCTGAATTACAGATATCTGCAGAGCAGCAGGTTGTGTTTGTGCATTGATCCTACAATCTCTGACTTTACAGCCGCAGTCACTGAACCTGCAGGCAATGCTTATTCTTATATTCTCTTACTCTCTTTTGCACCGTGACAGAATTAACTACCCTTTGCTTCTGACCATTCCAGCAGCATAGCTGGGTGCTGCCTCCTCTTCCTCCTTTTCCCTTCCACAGGAGTGCTGAGTATTCATTAGGAAAGAAGAGAGGTGCTGTCATACCCAAAGGGTCTCCTCCATTGAAAGTCTCACAGTGGGTTAATCTAATTCCTGTGATCAATAAGGAGCAGCTGGCCTTTGTCGTTCCCCATTCTCTGCTCTCAGGGTCATGCCAGAAAGAATCCTTCTTTACTGCGTTGCCTTCACCCCCTCACAGCATATGGAGACATTCTGAACGGCTAAAAAGGCTGTATATGCCTCATTCCAGAAATAAGATTTGCCCAGTGTCTATACCATGTACACATTTCACTACATATCCTGATATTTCTCCCCATCACCCCTCCTCTCTTCAAGGACAGCAAGTTCCTACAAGGTCTCCTTTCCTCTAGGCTTGTCATAGCAGACACTGTGTTCCTGCTTCCCTATTGTAAAATTGTTGAGATTTATATAAACAAAAGTAGCTGTCCCTGGTACACTGATTCATCCGACTGATGTAAAGCTAAGATGTTACAGATAAGCCTGCAGTAGTTTTGTAGGGGTACCATGTAATGGGACGATAAACCACACAGTTACTGCATTCTCAGATGTCATTTACTTTCTCCAGGGCAGGGAAAGCCAATATGGGGTGAGCAGTAATGGTCTCCAGCAACTATAAAAGCAAAATGAAAAGTGACACTTTTCAACTCAGCAAAAAATAAAAGTGAGCTCTCCTTCTCCACTCCTCTGAACACTTCAGTTTTAGCTTCCAGCCAGGGCTGTCAGTTTAGACTAGACTCAGCAAAGTGAAAGCCTCTGCTGAAAGCATTATATCATCATCTTAACCTTTCTCCTCATTTTTCCTTTCTTGTTAATTCATCTTTACTAGGCCTTTATTTACTTACTATCATACTTGTTTTGTTTCTTATACTGAAGGCATTCACAATGGTTTCCCATATGGAAAAAAGTTTGGACCTTGATTTTAATATAATAAGGATCAAGTTGTGCTATGTCTTTTAAGGGCACTTCTTGTTTGCCTGTAGTGAGAATGTCTGTGTCCGTTCTGTTAAATTTCAATTCCTGGGTTTTTTCTGCATGTGTAGGTTAATATTACTGAGCTTCTTTCTTTGGGAAAAATAGTAACTGTTGAGAACCTCAGATGAAGGGCTCACAGTAATGTACAGCAGTATTTATAGCAAATGTCTATTTCGTAGTTTTTGCTGAAAGCAGAACACTACCACTGTCTTTAGAAATGTAAACTAATTCCTGGTCTGTTTCAAGAAATCTGTACAAAATCTCCCCCACTGTCTGCATATTTGTACTTTCATCGTTACTCATTCTTCTACACCGGCTCAGCAGCCTGTTCCACCAATACTCTGTGTCCAGGGGTTGGTTTTCCATTCTGCCCTTTCACTTCCATCATCTCAAGTGCAATGTTCATGTATGATTTTTTGGCCCCCTGCAGATTCCATATCTAGAGCTTTCTCTTCTTCCTTGCTGTCTCCTCTATTCTTCACTATGAAGCCATCAAGTACTGGAGTACTTCTCATGCAGGACTTAGGCCAGTGACTGCTGTATAATTTTTGGATCAGAAGTGTTCTATATGTATGAAGTAGTTATAAGACAATTTCACTACCCTTCCTTTTCCATTAGTTTTTTTTGCTTCCTTGTCTATACAGTACTATGGAGAGCTATAGATTTTGGCCAGCAGATCTTCATCTACTGGCTACTCACAGCTTGTACATTTGTCTTTGCAAAGAGAAGTTTTCTGAAACTTATGTACCCATCTTCACTACTACCCTCTTGTCTCCTGCCTGTTTACTACATTATTACCTAGTTAGTTTGCTTGTATTTCCATACACAGGCTGTGTCCAAATGTGAAAAAATTTCTAGACCTTCTGTATTAAAAAATATAGTAATTGGGACTATATCCCTATATGCAGGATTACCCATCCTCCTTCTCATCCTTCATGAGATTCCAGAAAATTGCAGTGTGTTTCTTTGTTACCGACAGGCATTGGGTTAACTCTCTGTGCAGAGAATATTCTATGTATGCTCACTATTACGGTAGGATTTTATTTACCAAAGTTAATTTTGCTTGCACTACAGCACACTTGAAAGTAAATATGCAACTTTTAAAAGTGTATAGGGATCCTCCAGTGAGTAGTAATTTTAACTAAGTGTTCAAGTCCAGTCACACATTAAAGAGATGACCAGAAATATCTTGCTGGGCTCAGATACAGCCATATACTAAACCACTGTTTGTTTTGGAGGTCTCTTGAGAGGGCATCTGCCGATGCCTGTACAGGGTTTGTGTAGTAGTTTGTTTCAGTTTCAAAAGCCGGTCACAGTTTTGCCATCTGTCTTATTCGCATCTCTGGCAGGCAGAACTAAAGATAGCATTAGTGTAAAGGTTTCCAGCCTGTTAGAAATGCAAGCCTTTTCATTTCCTTCCCATTTTACCCTTCCCACTTCTCTTGCCCACACATGGTCAAAGCTCCAGGTGAGGAATTCATATTTTTCTGTAGCATTGTGCTTCCTGAAAGTGGACCTTGAGGTGCTTAAGCTCTGCTGGACTTGAACCCCCAGTCACATGCACGAAAATAGTTCCATTTAGTTGCCTGAAGCAACCACCTATTTTTCCTTTTTGTTTACTTACTTTTGAATTCATTCCCATATTGGAAATTATACGTACTTAATTTAAGAATGTACTAGTACTGAAATAAATTTTTACATAAAAAGGCAATTTCTAAAACTAAAAGCCAGAGAAAGATCAGATTCTGTGTTTCAGCTCCTCCTTCCAACATTTTATGAACGTCTTACATCTAGCAGTCACCAGAGTCAGCCTCTGTAAGAACAGCATAGGACACAGATTTCAGAGAACGCTTACTAGGAAACCAATTCCTTAATGTGTCAGTATAAGACTGATTGATAGTTTTCTGAGTACCTTAGCTCTCAGCCTTCATGACAACCTCTCGTCAATTTGTTAGCCTCTCAAGACCCAAACCACAGTATTGTTCAAACACTTCGCTTATTCCCTGGGAAGCTAGCGCAGCCAGAAACGGATTACTGACCATTCTTGAAGGAAGTTTTCCGTCTTGTTTGTTAAGTGGATGATGCTAAAAAAACCTTGAATCACCTATTAGTGAGCCGCTAAATACAGTGAAAGCAAATATACTCCCACACACACATTCATTTTTCTTGATCAGAGAAACACAACCACCTGCGGTATAAGACATGCATGACTTCTATTCAGAAGAGATGAAGGCAGTTCTCTAACAACAGGTATGTAATTAGTAAAAGACTGTATGGTGGTATATTTTGAGAAAGAATGATCTCATTGTGGATAAATCTTCAGGATTAGTGTGAGTAACAGTTAAATTCCTTAATTATGTTGGAGCAGAGAAAGAGCTCAACAGATCCATGATAGCTTATATTTTGTTTCATCATGTAAGGATAAGAATTTGATGCAGTAGTTTCAAGGGGACTATATAATTCCCTAAATCCTAATATAAAATGGTAGTTCCCTCTTTCTGTCAATACTCTTAAGATTATTGCTTCTTTGTCTCACCAAAAGTCCAATTTAGGAGTCACTAGGGTGTCTTAAAATTTACGGTTTTTACTAACTGGAAGTTTAAGCCTAAAAGTTTCTAAGCCCTTTTTTTCATATTTTGGAGAGGTAAAATATGACAAATGTATAATTTGATGTCTTTTCAGAAATAGACAATATTGTTTCTTTGTTTTATCCAAAACTTTTTAGATTCTTAGTGACATTATGCAGTACTTTATATTTTAGACCAATATATTTTTTTCAGATTCAACTCTTATATGAAGGGACTGTGTCCATCTCTATGTTCTTTCCCTCCCACATACAACATATAACATAGGCATACTTCTGTGAATGAACGGGGGTCAGTAAGCTTAGCAATGGTCTTGCGTGTTTTACACAAGAATCAGGTAATTTACACATTGAACCACATCGTTAGTGCAATGCCTCATAAAATCAGACTTCAGTTTTATGAGAGATCATTAGCTATTAATCTAAGAAATTTAAGAAATTATTATAATCGTGGCATTTTGGATCTACAGACAAAAACCTAGACTCGACCTATGTATGCTTAAATTAATTTCATTTCCATTACTTATTTTGATATGTGGTATCTAAATTCTATTACATCAGGTGAATCAGAAGTAACTCCATGAATGACAAGTGAATTACTGTTTATTACAAAGTTTATGGCCTGTAATGTGTGTGGGTGTATGAGTACTGGAATGAAGTGAAATGAAAAGTCCTATATATAGATGTAAAGGTATTTAAGATTCTAACACAGAGTTGTCACACAGTGAAAAAGCATAGCTTTCAGAAATCTATACCATTGTTTCAAAGAGAAGTATTAAAAATTCAAAACCAGGTATTCATTTATGGGTCAATAAATAGCAGTCATATAGTTTTATGGCTGTGTTTAATCTCACATATGTAAAACCTTCTGTGATATATGACCACTATTTATATGCATTTTAAGAGCTCTTCTGCAAGAATGCTTAGCGTCCTTCCCTTGGGAGCTACACAGTTAAAAGGAAAATGAACATGAGAGCCTGGAAGAACAAATACATCCAAAGATGAAAAAATAATTTATAAGTAACAAGTCATAGAGAAATCACACACACCGATCAAGTATAACATCAAGATTTTTATAAGCTCAGGTCTGTGCTGTAAGCCATGCAGGCCAGTTCAGTCTAACAGGTTGTTAAAAACCACTCAAGAACTCTCTACTACCTGCTGCTTCTGCTCTCTTTTCCAGTGCTACACTGCTCCTGCTTCAGTAGGCATTCGTATCTCTCGCCTAGACCATGTTATATGTTCATAACCTGCCTCTGCAACCTCTGCTTTCAAAAATGATCATCGCTGCTTTGGCAGAATATCCGTGCATGTGATGTTGGCTAAATCCTGTTCTACTTAAAAGAAACAATAAGGAGAAATAAGGCATAACAACATGGTAATATCTCAGTCTGACCTCTGGTCTCTGATAAGTTTTCTATCAAATTGCTGGCTTAGCCCAAGTTGCTTTGGCAAATTCCTGTTTCATAGCCTTATCTATGTCTCCTCTGTAATGCACCAACTCATGTTCCTGCAGCGGTTTCTTTGCAAGAGAGGCGGTGTGCTTCCTTAAGGATGGGTTCAGCTTCCAGCTTTGGGAAGATACCCTTGCCATTCTCTGGCAGAGAGGGATCTTTGGTTTGACTCAATATAGCAATTCCTGTTTTTACGACATTTACTTATGATATGTTCACGTGGTGGGGGTTCTTGTTCTGGTTTTGACACATCTCATTTATATAACAGTTTCAAGTTCAAAGATGTCATGGTTCTCTTTACAGATGAGGAAAGAGAAGCACGCAGATTATGTGAATCACAGAGGACGTCTGTATAAGACTTGTAATGAAAGTTAAAAAGTCCTGCACTTCCAGGTCTGTGCTGCATTCGCTGGATATTTAAGCTATGGAAAATGTTCCCTTACCATTCAAACTATGTGGATTAATATATAACTCGTTTTAGACATTGCATCATTTATATTATTAATTAACCCTAACATTATATTTTCTGAGGCATATTGTCTCTCTGAGCACAGCACTTAGCACAAGTTTGCCTCCTTCTGACCCGTTAAAGAAGCTGTGCAGAATAAAAAGGGAGAAAATGTTGAAAAATGCAAGCCATTAAAATTCTGCAGTTCTTTTCAATTTGTCTCTATTAAAAATACATATACATTTTTAATTAGAATAAATGTTGACCTATAAAGCAGACAAGAAACCTTCCATTCTAAAACAAACAAACAAACAAGAATGAGTAACTGACCTCTCCTTGCATCTACCAAATTTCAGGTTTGATAGATTACCCTTAGATTCAAATATGTTAAATCCTTCACAGTCTAATAATTAGAATACATATTGGCAATGCTACTATTGCATAAGTGGGGGAAGATGAGCTTGTGTTTTAAGCTAAAGATATATAAGATATATAATACATTTATTTAAAAATTTTTTTGACAAAAGTTGTTGAACTAAAATTATTTTTTTCAGCATATTTTCCAGTGACAATGATCTGAACTCTGTTGAAGTTTTTTGCAATAATAGTGATTAGATTCCCTCCTGTACCCCTTTATTTTAACAAAAAATGTTATCTTGTAACTGTTTGCCTTGATTTTTTAACTTTTGCCAGTTCTTTTTTAAATACTCTATAAGAATTTTTAAAAAACTAAACCATGTGAAAGAACTGTATTTTTATCACTTTTAAGGAGGAATAAATATTCCTTTCTTATTGCCCTAATACTTAGTCTCATCATCTGTTGAGTATGGATATGAATATTGGTTGCTGTGAGACTAAATTATTTGTCTGGGAAGTTTAAAGATCCTTGGATATTAAGCCCTATGGACATATAATTAAGAGCATAAGGAATAACATAAGGTCCTGAGCTATGGCTGATACCCAGTTTCGATGAATAATATATGTGTAATGGAAAGAGAATGGTTGGAGTAATCACTAAATTAACTCCGACTTTTCTGGAAAGAGCATCACAGAGTCTGGAGCTTCCTTCCCTTTGGCCCCAGGAAGAGGCAGAATAGATCTGGGTCCTTTGCTTCAGTGGAGGGCAGGTCTTTTGGCAAGGCACTATCCGCTGTGCTGTAGGTTGTGAATCCAGCTCCTGGAATGGATATGAACCTAACTTTTTCATAAAAAGGAGGGTGAATATGCTAACAGCTGACACAGACAGATAAATCCCATAATATTGTCAAACTCGACAGAGACTGTACATTTCCTGCAAAAATACGTAAGCCCCAACACTGTCAAATGAAAAAGAGAATTTTATACTATCTATTCCCCACTGATATATGTTTGGCTGTCATCTTATTTCATAGTTCAGGCAATTGAAACACTCTTTAAATGTGTATCATAAACCTATAGATGAGAACATTTCCCTACTGGATTTAAACCATTACCCCCAAAGGTGTTAAAGAAACCCTGCTGTGTGTCGCTTTGTAAGATCAAGGGGCATTTTTGATGTTAATGCCCAGAAAAGGCAGATGAGCACTAACAGCTGCTTATCCACAGGCTGGTGAATTGAATAGGGAAATACTGTTCTGGAAGTCAGATCTCCAGAGAAAAATGATAAATTGTGAGCATCTATAAGTAAGAATGATAGTCTCTAAGGATAGTTGAGCAAGGCTGATAACATAAAATATGTAAAAAGTGGAAAATATTTAATACTTCTGTTTCTTTCGCTCAAGAGTTGGAGGGGTTGTGTTAACAATATATACGATGCTACTGTGCTCAGGCATGCAGGACAAATGCAATATATTAATTCTCAAATCAGTAGTTTGTGAAATGCCTTTCTGGTATCCAGGGATTTTCAGGACTGTTACACTGAT
>VZTL01048362.1:0-19975 GCA_013400535.1 Scopus umbretta
TTTTTATTATTATTATTGTTTTTAAAAGAGTGATGTTAAAACTGTGAAAGATAATGTCAGTAAGCGGGATTATTCAACTTATAGATACTATTGAAAATGTAAGAGTACTGACTCTTATTTAAGTAATTCCCCTTTCCACTGTTCCAGCAATCTGAAGATCTCAGAGAGGTTACAGTGTAATTTAAATGAGGATCATTCATTCTCGTTCAAAACCGAAGCTAGTAATTTAATGGCAAATAAATGGTGAAGCCAAAACGGATTTGAAGCTTTACCCTCCTTTCACAGTCCTCATGCTTCCGGCTCTGGATGTCAATCCCATCTCATCAAGGTCTCTTCCGCATACTTGTGCCTCCTCCTTTCTCCCTGTTTTGGCTAACGACTCACTGTTGCTCCATGCATGGTCCTTCTTGCTGTCCTGAGCTGTGAGAGAATGCACCACTTGCACTGCTCCTCGCTGGAGACTGAGACCTAACAGTATCCTGGAGCAGGCAAAAAAATCACTGTTGTCAGTGAAGGGAGCACCCTTCAGCAGCGCTCTTTGTTGTTCCACCTCCTGACTCCAGACGCTGTCTCCCCCCAGCTGCCACCCTGCCCTCAGAACACTATTCAGTTCCTCAAGGTGGCAGATCCCCTCCCCTCCTTTTCAAGAAAAAGAATTAATAGCCAGTTTAACCTATTTTAACATGATAAGCATTTCTGAAAGCAAAATGGGAAAAAAATAGTAAGCAGCCCCAATTTAAATACATTAACACACAGAATAAAGTTGCTCTACAGAAGATAAAGTTCAAATCCAATGTAAAAAATACCTTGTGAGAATCTGACCCATAAAAATATTCTTGACATCTTTAACAAAACAGGAAATAAAAAGGAACAGTGAAACATATACAAAATATAACACTGGTCTTGTCGCACGTTTCTAATTAGTTTAAGAAGCAAAATAAAAACTCTTCCCCTACTATGCACATTTTATTTTCTAGTCATATAGTTAAATTTTGAGTTGAACTGGGAATCATTTCTGGTTTCAGCTTAGTTCATTTTCTTTGTAGTAGCTGCTGCAGTGCTGTGTTTTGAACTTAGGATGAGAACAATGCTGATAACACGCTGATGGTTCAGTTGTTGCTGAGCAGTGTTTAGTCTAGTCAAGGATTTTTCAGCTCCCCATGCTCTGCCAGGGGCACAAGAAGCTGGGAGGGGGCACAGCCAGGACAGCTGACCCAAACTGGCCACAGGGCTATTCCATACCATATGGCGTCACGCTCAGTATAGAAACTGGGGGAGTTGGCCGGGGGGGCAGCGATTGCTGCTCGGGGACGGGCTGGGCATCGGTCGGCAGGTGGTGAGCAATTGCATTGGGCATCACTTGCTTTGTATATTCTTTCATCATTATTATCATTATCATTATTATTATTATTTTCTCTTTCTCTGCTGTCCTATTAAACTGTCTTTTTCTCAACCCACGGGTTTTAGGGTTTTTTTTCCCGGCTCTCTCCCCGCATCCCACCGGGGCAGGGGGAGGGTGAGCGAGCAGCTGTGTGGTGCTTGGTTGCCGATCGGGGTTAAACCACAACATCTCCCTAATCTGGAGGTTCATACATATGTACAAACAAATGTCTTTGGTGCTCAATTTCCCTACTTGTCAGGAAACTAAATTCACTATTAAAGGCCATAAATCAAGAGACTTGCCACTCACCTAATCAACAAACATGATGGCTTACTAATTAATTAATTCATTAACCAAGTCATGTGTGTTGTACAACTCACATGCATGAGTAACTGCTGTACAAATCACAGCCACATAGTTTTTCAGTGTGTCCTTTGCTCTGGAGAATGGTCAAGAATTGTCCCTTTACACCCTTTGAAATGGCCAGAGGGTGAATAACACAGACCAAATCAAACACAAGTCAATTATAAATTTAGCTTCTGCTTGTCAGCTGAATGTTAACAAAAACATAAAACATTGCTGCAATACTCAGGAACATTTCTGAGGCCAGTCGGGGTGCTGCAAAATTCCCAGCAAGTAGAAATACTGATTAAGATGAAGCCCAAAGCTTCTGTAGTTTAATTTCATTTTTCAGAACTACATCTAACATTTCAGATTTGCAACTGCTTTGTTTTAACTTGAAAGGCAATAAGAAAAGAAAAATCTAGGCAAATCTTAGTGATCTGCAGATACAGGAACTTCGCAGGAATCACAAAAAGTGTCCTGAATAGCTATCAAAGACAAGTCATCCATTTTATTCTCATAGGTGAGCATTTTAATGTGTTTTAAAATTCAGACACACCTCATACAACTAAAGTAAAAGCCTAGAAATATGTATATTCTTGCAAGAGGAACAGAACTGAAAAAGCTGACCCAAATCAGAAGGCTTCCAAAAAGTGATCAAATATCCCGAGGGGTGAAAAACCAAGTCATTTGATGCCTGAACTCTGGTTGATCTGAGATTAATCTGTACAGACACTGCATAGTGGCCACTTGGGTGAGTTCTTTCAACACTTGCACTTGCTCTTGCTACTATAACCTGTGTTCTGTATTTCCCATGCACTTTTGCTCCCCACATAATATTTTTCTAATGACTAACAGAAGAGAAACCAAGTTCTTCACATGTCATCTTATAACCACGCATGCTTCCCAAATCAGCTTCCTATATGAAGATGATTTATGATCTCTCCTCTGGGAGAGCTTCACAGACTAAACCCGTAACTGGTTTCTGTCAGAAACTTTTCAGAGGGTGCATGAAATAAACAGCAACTAGGACACAGACCTCAACGTACAATTATGTTGTATACAGTTCTCCTTAATACTCTGCAGATGTGGCAAGATCTTCAAAAACCATTTAGAGAACATATCCAATGATTTGACATTTACATCAGCTGAGAAGCCAACCTGTGAAATTCAAATAATTTACACATTAGCAGGGTTTGCTAGAGTTGTTCAGAACCTCAGTATAACCACATAAAACTCTTTAATATGTTAATATGATATTAGATGTTATTAATTAATACGAGATTCTACACCTACTGTCTAACACACTGCAGAACTCCAACACTTTAGTGCTTATGTTCCGCTAAATCAAGACAGTAGAGATCAGATTTCTCTCTGCACAGTATCTGCACACAGAAGAAGAAAACAAGAAATGGTAGGTGCAGAGCCTTCTTTGACACTCCATGACTAGCTGTTAATTATAGGCTTCAGTGGAGTGATGAACATTTCAGAGCACAACACTGTTAATTCCCTTGTTTTGTGTTCTTCAGCCATATTTAAGTAGATACTGGTAACAAGTCTGCATCTGTCTGACTTAAAAAGTATTTGCCTGTTGTGGTGCCAAGAGCCAGGAAAACTGACTGCCACTCCATGTATACTCAGGGGGTATATGTTAGAGCAAGAGGTCTGGAAAGATGCAACTCAAATCAAAATTGAGGAATAAACTTTGAATTTTTTTTATTTTTTTATTTTTTTTTAAATAAATACTAGGATGGGATGCACAGGCTTCTTGTTATGTGATCTTTGGGAACCCAGTTTATCTCCCAGTGTTGAACTTTTCATAAAACTAAGTTTCAGAAGTATGCTGTGAAGGTGAATTAAGTAATCTCTCTCAAGAAATCTTGGGACCCTAGACTGTAGGCAATACAAACCAAAATCATTCACATTTTTTCTATCTTGCTTCCCATTAGCAGTTCATGTAGCTGTATTATAGCAATGTAATATGTAGCCTTGAAACGTATATTATCTTCCTATTTAGTGTTTCAGGATGAGAAAGGTTTGAAAAAAAGTGTATTGATCAGCTTTCATTCAGCTTCTAGTGCCCACATACATACACTATTCAGTTTACACATTAGTATGATCTTTCATCAGCTGCCATATGGAGCTGAGGTAACAGGAAGATTGAATCATCTTTTAACCTCCAAAGGATCCACGTGATGTTAGAGAGCAAAGTGGTCTTTTAGAATCACAGGTACAACACCACAAAGAAGGATGAGAAGTACCAAATACGATCACAAATTGCTGGAAACTGGGAACTGCAGTCCTAGAGTAACATTTCAACAGGAATCCATCTGAATAACGAAGAGAAGAAAGCACTTCTGCAGAATCTCAACAGGGTTGAAAAAGTTTGTCTCCACTTCTTTAACAGCACTGCTGATGGGGTAGGGCAGGATGCAGTAACTATTGACTGGAAAACACTGAGCAGAAGGGAATACCAAGAGAAATGAGGAGCATTTCAAATGAAGTTTATTCAGGGTAAAACAGAATGGCTGACAAACTGGAGCACGCTTGCTCTCCCATTTGTAAACTGACACATTGAGAAGATTCCTCTTCTGCACTTACTTCGTTTTCAATAGACGAAAACATTTCAGATATTTTTTCATGGAGGAAGAGTACTATCATTTACCTGTTTCCAGATCAATAACTCAATATGGCACCTACAGATGTACGTAGGGGCTTACATTGATGAAGACAGCTCCTGAATAGCAGTGAGTTTTAAATTCTCAGGTTTTGTGTTGGTTTTGTTTTTTGGTTTTTGTTTTGGTTGGTTGTTTTTTTGATTGTTTTTTTTTTGGGTGGGGGAGAGAATATCGATTTTAGAGATGAGAAATGGTTCTAGCAATTCTGAAGAAAATTAAGCTACAAAAGTGTCAATTGAGAAAGAAGGGAAATTTTTACATTCTCCCTAGGGTTGCTGTGTGGTTTAATGTTTGTTTCACATTTCCATCTAGGGATTTTCTTCATTATGGTTTGCTACAAAAGGCTGCCAGAGAAAAACATTGTTCTCTCATAGAAAGTAGAATCAACACAAATAAATGCTAATATTCTATAGACTAGAACTCTTCTGTGTCATGTAGAAGAATGTCTGCTTACGGTGTAAGTGGTCAGTATAAGCCTTGTGAACTACTTAAGTTGTGCTGCAATAGCAGCATCAGAGATAAGGATTACTTATATTACTGCAGGACCCCGTTGGTCCCATTTTCCCATTTTTCCCATATCCAGTGAGATCATGTCTCTTCTCCAAAAGCTACATCTAAGTAGACCAAAAGAAAAAAGTAGCCATAGTAAGGTTACTGTGTATTACTACTGGCATTGTGTATTGCTACTTAATAGTATGTCTCTTTTGTGAAAGAACCAGGAATATTACCCTTACTTTTTGATTGCCAGTCAAGTATATGCATATATGCTGCCTAATTAAGTGATATGCATTCTTCCTGCTACTATTAACCACTGTAATAACTATCAACATCCACAGTGAAGTCAGAAAAGTCATTATATTTGAAGGACACAGAAGTGTCTCTTTAATAAAAACTATTGCTTTCTGCAGTGGATTCACTAAGGGGAAAATGATAGATAATAGATGAAAGACAGCATAGTTCAAGGTTAATACCCATATTAGTAAGAAAGTGGCCACAACTAAGAACAATTACAGAATTTTCACACTTGGCAACACTCTTTTTAAATGAAGATATGGGAGGAAGAGAATTCTGGGTATTGCTGATTTGGGGTTCCTACACGGAGGCTTCTCAGTGGGATGTGATTTTTTCAGAAGTACCAAATATTTATTCCCTGAAGTCAAAACTTAAAAGAAACGAATCAAACACGCCAACAACATGATTCAACTCCTAAACAGTGCACTACATTGGAGCCACTGAGTATCACTAGTCACTTGTAAGATGGAAGGAGGGTTTGGTTGTGTTTTTTTTCCCTACAAACTGTAGTTAATGTTATAAACAATACTACTATGCATATATTTCAGCTTTTACCTGGAATCTACATCCCGATTTTACATGATCCTTATGATTAATGATTTAAATAAAAACAAACCTTGAATGAGTCACTGTAAATTGCCAGTTTGCTTTAAGTATGAAAACTATCTATAATTAATGTATTCTTTGTGCTCCGAAAGAAACATGTCACAATGATTCCATACAATACAGAGGAAAAATGGAGAAACCACTCCCTCCAAATAAAATGTAAACCAAGATTTGCTCATGCTATTACAGACACGTAGAGGAAAGTTATCTAAGAAGGGAGGATGGACTGGAAATGCTGAGCTCATCAGTAATAGCCTCTGACATAATCAAGCTTGGAATAGTATTTAATATGACAACAAATCCTTGTGATATAGGTGTGTGATGGGCAAAAGTGATTTTTGTTAACACTTATTTGAGCTACAGTTCAGCTATCTATATTTATGGACATGCAGCTGTGACTTTTGAATACATGGATTTTCTGTCAAACTGTGGCTTGCTCTTAATCTCAATGTGCCATGGTTTTTACCTGCTGAACTACCTCAATTCTTTATTGAGAGACTAATTAGGAACACTGATGTGGCATTAAACATCAAAGCATCCTATCCTCAACAGTTTTACCAGTTTCATACGTGAAGAACTCTATTGTTTTCTTTACCTCTAGTCTGCCATGCTATTTTTTTGGATTATGCCTACTGCTTATAGGAGAGAAGGAAAGGAAAGTGAAAAATCATTCCTGATTCACATTCCTCACACTACTCACGGCTGCCTAGGCCACTATCCAACCCACTTCACTTCATCTCTTTTCAGTCAGAAGAGCCCTCCCCTACTCAAGTGTTCCTCATACTACTTCCATGAAAGTAAAGCAATCCCTTCCCATAAAAAAATCCTGCACTCAGAAAGACATCAGCTGTAAATAAACACTGTAATTCCAGAATTGATATTTTTAATTGAAACTGTGAAATTTCTCTGTATTTGAATGACTGTTTGATGGTCTAATTAGTCACTCCTCATACAGAAACTATTCTATACATTAGCTCAGCCTTGTAGCCCTTCTCAGAAACGTTTCTTTTGCAAGACTGGGGAAACAGATAAGAAAATCAGAAGTATGCTTTGTGTTTGAGACACAGGTGCACTGTGGATTTATAAAGTAAGATATTTGGTGGGGGGGGTCCCTTCCTAATGATTTCTAATATTCAGTTTGTTCACTGGATTGTTTCTAAGCACTTAGCTGATGGAGGTTTACCTTAGAGCTAATATAACCTTACAGACTTGTTAATGAGTGGCAACTGTCAACTCAGTTAAAACTGCTCAACTCAGCTGCAGCTCATGTGCCCCACTTTATATTTATCTGTACTAAATTTCACTCAGTCTTGGAAGGTCCATCTGCTGCACTTCTTTATGGTTGGTCTTTCCTATTTTTTCTTCTCAATAGCTCAGTATAATTAATGAAATTTGTCACCTGGCTATTCACCCTGCTTTCCACAAATAGCTGTAAATGCTAAGTGGCATTGGTTTTCCCCACATGCCAGTTTTTGGGTGATTTTTGAGGTTGGGTTTTTTGTTTGCTTGTTTGTTATATTGGTATCACTTGGTCAGATACCAAAAGTACTTTTAGATAAGAATATACCAAAGTTTCTGGGTTAGGTATTTCTTCTTGGATTACTCTACCAGGTACATGTGATTAATTACTGTTTATCTTGATTTGTTCCATACCCTCCTCCACAGCACCTCAGTCTGAAACCCTTTCATTGACACTTTCCTCATAGAATGACTGTGCCATGCTCCCTAAGGTCTCCCATGGTAAAGAGATTTTGAAAAATTCTTTTAGCTTTTCTGCAACAGCCTTGTTTTGCTCTCTTTACACCTTTTATATCCCTGTCTTTTGGCACAGCAGTCTCTGGAAGGCTGATCCCATCCTGATGTTTCTAAAGTTTTGTGGGTTTTTTTTTTGGTTTTTTTTTTTTAATGACAAGTTTTTCCTCGAACTTTTTTTGATGGGTTACTGTGCTTTACTATTAACACGCATGATTTCTCAGCCCTTTCTATTTCTCTCACTTGGGAACAACCACACTTTTTAAAAGACTCTGCCTTTATTTGCCCTTTTTACTGTGCCATTTAGTCATTTCAACTTCCTGTAGCCCTTCGTGTCTTTCTGGCAGGTGCTTTGCATATGCTTTAAACATTACTTAAGACCACATTTAGCTTTAGTTCTTGTTTTGGTGATTTGATGAATAGCTAACTTATGAAGTAGTCATTTATTATAGCTAGAGCCTTTTGGTACTAGAATTCAACCTCAATGTAAAATTTATCCTGCCTTCCAGGGAGTAAGTGAAGTCCCCTATTACTGCTACATTTTTGCTGGCTTAGAAGCTATCTGAACACCCTCAACACACCATCAGCAACTTTGTTATTCCAGTCAGCAGGGTAATGACAATGTTCTTGTAGTTTTAATATTACATCTGAAACATCCATACAGATGCTCTTTGTTTCATTGAAATGATTATGTTGTCATGGTTTGACTCAAGGCTTTCAGATAGAAGGTATTCATACATCACAGTTGTGCAAACATTGCTTCTGTAATACTTTACTAGGTCCAAAATTATACCTCTTTAGGATACTACTGAATTTTACAATAAACATTTGTAATTAAGTACTAAAAGAAACACAGCAATACAAACATAATAGAAATATTAAAAAAATAAAAATGAAACATGCATTCCAAAAGAGACTATATTTATATTAATTATAAGCATTTCTACTTGTTTTGTCAACATATACAGAAACCACTCCCTAATTTAAAGGAAGAGTTCTGTTTGCAGATAGCACCTCTTTTATTATTAACACGTTATTACAAGAACGGCTCAAGTCCTTTGACTAATACGAAATGATCTCTTCAGTAGAACTGTAATTATTGGTATGTCTTTCACATAAGACTTTGAAAACCTGTACTATTTTTATACCGATATCTTAAGTACTGAGTATTTTAATTCACGGGAAGATAACAAAACAAACACACACATTGATATATGGTAAGGTTACACATGTCTGACAACAAAACAGACAAGGACATACCAAGACCCCATGCCGTACAAATTAATTATGCACTAAACACAAGTGCAAATTTATGAATACAAGCTGTTATCTCTAATGATTAGGATTTTTGTTTGTTTGTAACCTAATGGAAAATTTCAAACTATTGTAAGAGGAAAAATGAAGATTTGATACAAATATTCAACATACAGACAGCTACACTACTACTCCTGAGTAACAGACTTAGAACAAGCTCTTCTGGTGAGTTTATCCTTTAAGGATAAGGACTTCTTAAAGGAGGACTCCAAAGTCCTTTAATAACACCCTTCTGCAGAAAGACATCTTTGCAACTGTCCTATCTACTGTCTTGAACAGCTCTGTACAGGCAAACTGTCTTTTAGAAAACCTCATCAAAATTCTGGCAGGAACAGACTCTTCAGCAAATGGACCCAAGATCATAGGAATACCAAGACGACTTTAAAGGTGTTCTGTTCCAACCCCAGACATCCAGATTTACTTCTGCTCACGTTCTTGGCTGTAAATTGTTGAGCATAATCTGAATGCAGATATCACCTCTGTACTTCCTTCCCAAACAAATGCATTTGTGTTCTTTTCATTGTTATTTAAAATATGTTGTTTAAATTGCATCTGATAAACTGTGGGAATAACTATGTAAAGGAAAACTAACTGCTTGTCAAGAACCAACCAGAGCTAATCCTGATAAGCAGAAAAAAATATGAGGAAAGTCTGAAAAAGTGCTGGTTTTTTTCCACTACAATCAGGAAAAAAAAAACCAAAAACCAAAACTATGTATTTTAGAATCTAAATATTTACAAAGGTGATTAAATTGAAAATTCACCACTGTGATTTTAGTTTTATGGACTGTGTAAATGCTATTGGATTAGAAACAATGGAGACGTTTTAAATTAAAACTTTAGATCTCCTGCTTTAATTCTTATTCTCTGACAAGTTTTCATTGTCATTTAAAAATGTGCATGTGTTCCAGAACACAAAGAAATACATTTTGAGCATCACACATAATTTTGTTACAACAACTGAAAGATGACACGTAGGCGAAGTACCTAATAAGGCAAAGAAGCAATGGCTGAGAGGGCAACACATTCAAAATCAATGAATATGAGTCATCACCTTTAGGGCTGTACAGAATACATCATGCAAATAACTCTTTGCAAAAACTCCACTATGAGTCTAGGAATATTGCAGTCTCACACTCACTTTTTTCTCAGACATTTTGAGATGAATTAATAAGCTCCTAGACCTGAAATCCCTATTCTTTTACAGCCATCTTCACCTTGGAAAAAGAGGGTATCTTCCTGCGAAAGCATGTTCTGCATGGTTTCACTTGTCACATCTTTCTAGATAGAAAAAGGATAAAATACCTAACTGTGGTATGTGCATTTTGTTTGCCTAATTATCGTGTTTGACTTCCTGTACTTTTTTTAATCTTTGCAGCTTGATATACTGTAAATAGGATTATTTAATCTAGAGTTTCAATCATTCAACAGAATTGCTCCTGTCACCATATAATTAAGCTAAGTAAAAGTCCAGCTAACATTTCCTCTTATAAATACATCTCGAGTGAGTTGACAAAATATACTGAACAGCCAAATGCTGCAGCAACATCTTTAATAAGATGACAAGGCATGTGGGCATGAAAAATTACACAGGTAATGAACATGAATGAGCACTTTTTTTAAAATAAGTTTGAGAAGGTACCTAAGAAGTAATTGACATGTTAATTCACACCTGAGTTTGTCAGCCTGTCTTCAGCTTCATCACCTACTGATTTAAGATTAACTGGTAAATATCCTTAAAAATGAAGTTATCACCTTCAAGATAAATATAAAAGGATGAATAATTATCTTTATTTCTTCATTGCCACATCTTATGGATGTAATTCATGCACCGCCTCTTTTGTGGTTTTGGGTTTTTTGTTTTTTTTTTTTTTTTTAATACCGAACCTAAGTATTTTGGCATTTTACATAATTTTGATATAATGATTGACAGAAGCTATGCATACAGAGTATGGCATAAGTTAAACATGCAGTTACAGAGAAGGCAAGTTGTATCACACCAACGTCATGGTGGGTCAACCTTGGCTGGCTGCTGAATGCCCACCCAGCTGCTCTCTCACACCCCCTCCTCAACAGGACAGGGGGAGAAAATAAGGTGGAAAAGCTCATGGGTTGAGAAAAAGACATGGCGATACCTTACCAGTTACCATTGTGGGCAAAATGGACCCAACTTGGGGAAAATTAATTTATTGCCCATTAAAACAGAGTTGGATGGTGAGAAAAAAATAAAAAATTAAAACAACTTCTCCCCACCCTCCCCTTATTCCCAGGCTCACCTTCACTCCTTCATCCCNGAAGGTCTCTATGAGAGCTAGGAAAAGGTGTAATAAGCCAATAAAATGTCTGGCTTCCAAATACCCTGTAGAATCATTAACGTTGGAAAAGACCTCTGAGATCATCTAGTCCAACCATCAATCCAACACCGCCATGCCTACTAAACCATGTCCTGAAATGCCACATCCACACGTTTTTTGAACAGCCTCCAGGGATGGGGACTCCACCACCTCCCTGGGCAGCCTGGTCCAATGCCTCACCACTCTTTCAGTAAAGACATTTTTCCTAATATCCAATCTAAACCTCTCCTGGTGCAACTTGAGGCCATTACCCCTCATCCTATTGCTGGTTATTTGGGCAAAGAGACCAACACCCTCCTCACCACACCCTCCTTTCAGGCAGTTGTAAAGGGTGATGAGGTCTCCCCTCAGCCTCCTCTTCTCCAGGCTGAACAACCCCAGTTCCCTCAGCTGCTCCTCGTAAGACTTGTCCTCCAGACCCTTCACCAGCTTTGTTGCCCTTCTCTGGACATGCATGCAGTCTCTCAGCTGCAGGGGAATCAATAAATTAGTTCTGAGTTTGACCCCAAACTACATTTCTCTAAGGAAATGTGAACTGTGTTAGAAGCAACACCTATGTAATGAAGCCTCTGCATGTGCATCAGTACACACGTGTTTGTGCACACACTTCTGCCTTGATGCCCTTGGAGTCCGAGGCTTTTGGAGCCTTGGACAATACCAGCCAAACCTCACAGAAGCTTGAGGGTCACAGGGGATCATCATTACCTATAAGCAATGTGGAAAAAAAAAAAAAAAAAAAAAAAAAAAAAGCTAGTTGAAGGAAAGTAATCTATTATAATCTAACCTCATTGTAAGTGTTCTGACTGAAGGAAACAACATATTACTAAAGGCCAGGAAATTTGCAAGGGAAACCAAACAACAGCAGGGAAGCATTCACTGAAGTTCACCAGTGACCACACTACATGTACCTGTGGTTTTGAGTAATTGTGGTACTTCCTGCATTCAGACATTATTCATTTATTCTTTAATACACACAAGTACTAGATACTTTACATATTACACATTGCAAATTAACCTAAATATTGTACAGAAGCGCAATGTAAAATATCTATCTAGTATTCACTTCAGACGAAAACTCAATTACTTCATCTCCTAACCCAAAATAACTCATCTTCCTTGGACTGCATGTAACTGTTATCTCATTTTAAAAGCAAAAGGGGTCTGTCAAAAACCTCTAGGATACAATCCAGCTGTAATGGATTAATTTCTTCATAAGGTGAATACTCATACTATCTCACACCTGTATCCCTCTATGATTTTGACATGCACAAAGTCTGTGTGTGCCACAATATTAAGACTGTCCATACTGCAGGTATTTCCTAATTTTTGACATTTCAGAGCCCCAATGTAAAGAAGCACCTGGTAATCCATAGAAATTCTTAAAATGTTACAGAATGTCAATACAGTAATTATCATCACTGAGGCTTTGCATCAAGAACCAGTATTATTAGAGTTAAAGATTAGCATGGTCATTTTACATAGACATGAGACAATCAATCAGATTCTCTCAGTTCTCTTCCCTTGAACTTTTCCAGTCATTTAATTAACAGAAAAGTGTAGATATTTAAAATATAAGCATCATATTCCTCACCACCACTAAGCTAGGTGATTTTAATTTTCCCAATGGCATAGATCTTTTTACTGTCTTCACTGACCTTCTAGTAAAAAAAATCCTGTTTGTTATGCAAAAGTGTAGTTTGCAGTTGGTCAACAACAAAAAAACCCTAACATATAAAGAAGCACCCACCCTAAAAACAGCAGACAACTTCAGTAATTTCCACCTTCTGCCCTAGTTTTTAAAGGCAATACAATTTAATAAATGAAAAATTTAAATAGCTTAGGCAGGAATAATGCCGGCTTTCCCCACAAAAAAATTACTGCTAAAATGTTTGAGAAATGGCAGTTCCACGTAAAAGATGTTAGTTTCATCAGTGTAGTCTTTCAGTGTAAAGAGCACGTAAAAGCCACAGAATTTCAGCTGCTGGTGTGTCAAAATCATGAAAGGGTAAGAAGTAAAGAATAAAATAAAAAAAAAAGGTCAAGTTTTTTACAGACTTCTTCAGTCCACAAGAATCTTGGGGAAGATTAGATCACCGTGACAAAATTATTTTGAACCATTAATTGAAAAAACAGTCTCCACATAGCAAACTGATGTTTTGCAATACAGAACTGACAGAGTATATAAAGCTTCCTCACAAAAGCAGTTATTACTTTGACATATTAGATTCGATGTTGCTGTTTTGATGTAAAAGACCAAGTTTCTCCCTGGTGCAATTCCACATTGACTTAAATGAAGTTAAACCAGGTAAACACTTTATCCCATGTCTTTGGACTAGGGCTGAACTTCAATGTGTTCATGCTTTTCTGTTTGTTTGGTTGGTCTGTCAAGTCAAAATGCTCTTGTCAGTCTGAATATAGCCATTTTCTGTCAAAGGACTGCAATGCAAGTACTATGCTTCAGGAAACCTCAGATATGTCTGAACACGCTGGAAGAAAGACTGATCAGGCTGATGAAGGCACTTTCTTCCCTTGGTTTGATTTTCCCCCATATAACCTTTGAATGTTTAGAGATTCCACTTTAAAAGTAATAAAGAAAACCTAAACGTCCACAGCATTCTATGACTTGTAGAATTTGAGTAATGTGCCCTCAACCTCTCAAAAAGAAACCAAGTAACAGTTGTTGAATAAAGGTAGGGTTACTGTCAGCATGGAGGTGGCAAGGGGGGCTGTCTGTGCCAACAGAACTCAAAGAAAACCATTTACACATGTGTGCATTTTTATTTTGGAAAGCTTTTGGGTTGGCAACAGTCTTGAATTAGCCTTTTTGTAAAAAATAAGTAGAAAATGAGGTGGCTAACATGATATAGGATGGCATAATGTTGCACAATACTGACCTCAGATTTGATGACAGCAGTTAAGATGGAGAGGGCACATTTCCTCTGTTTCTTGGTAAGGCTGCTCCCTGAGCAACAGTTGGAGACAGATAGGAGAATAAAGAAATAGGCACTATATAATCAGCGTTGGCTTTCCATCAACTTCAATGGCACTGAATCAAAATGTTATTTAGTTACAGTAAGGGTGACAAGAATTAGGACCCAAGTAATCAGAGAGCAGAAAAGCATAAAGATCAAAATAGACAAAAAGTACTGTAAAATCTGAGGTTAGTGACCTAATGCAATGAAAATGCTGTAACAGGGAAGAAGATGATTTTGAGTAATTAGAGAGAAGAAAACCATAAAGACAGAAGTACATAGAAAGTACTATAAAATCTGAGGTTAATGACCTATGGAGAAAGTGTAACAGGGAAGATTTTTTTTAATTATTATTATTAAAAGTGATCTATTAAAAATACAAACCCCTGCTTTTTCAGTGCAAAGATCTATAATCTCAGTCTTTCATGGATTTGCTGAGAGGTCCTTTGGAAGAAGCTAGAGACATCTCAGTCTTTAATGAAATTAAAAATTGTGAAGCAAAAATCTTTGCTCAGATATTAAGTATATTCATTCAATGTTAGTCTTCCCCCTTTCTGAGAGCCCTGGAAGAATTAAAAAGTTCCTCTCTTTCACATTAGACATGAAATATGTGATTTTAAAGCTTGCTGAGCCAAAATCCCTCTCCTTTTCTTTTTACTTTATTTTCTACATAGGTCTTTTCTAGAATAAAATTTTAAAGAAGCAACCAAAATCCATAAAAGAACAGAAAAGTCTGTGCTTGCATATTTAGATTGTTATTGTTACCACGTTTTCGCTAGCTATAGAGGAAAATTATATTATCTAAATACATTATTTGTGAAAGTAGCAACCTAAAAGGTAGAAAATGAGATGCACGTTGTTCTAGATGCTGATTATGCCACTTGCACACCTTTTTACAAAGGCATGAAAATGCCTAACAAACCATGTGCAAAATCTTTAGACTATAACATCTATACTTTCTTTTTCATTTTCTTTGTCATAAAAGAAAAAAAACTTTATCAGAATAAATTTTGGAACTGTTTGTTTATGTTTAAAATGCTGAAAAGTGATATGCTTTATTTTATGTAAAAGTGTAACACTGAATAAAAGCATTTTAATTGTAAACGCCATCTTTTTTTTTTTTTTCCTTAGCACTCATTCTGAAGTATACATATTTTCCCCTTACTGTCATTAAACGTGAGATGTGAAACTGTCTTGATATGATCAGGGAAGATTAGATTCACTCTCCTGTTTTAGAACCAATTTATTACAATGACATGTGACCATATTACTTTGAACAATAATTTTGAATGACAGGTCTGTTATGCTGTGTTTCTGTTCTCAAGATTAAAATAACAAATTAATAGAATCACTACCTTGAAAATCCACTATAACACCTGGGATTTCTTTCCTAATCTCACTTGCAGTACCATTATTTTAGGACATTTTAAAAGCTGTTACTTCCCTTTCCTGTATTCACACTCATTTCCAACTGTTCCATACTTCCTCGTCTCCCCCGTCAATACAAATCTGAAAGTGTTTTTGAATTACAGGTAAAAATAGAAGAACTGTCACTCTCCTTACCCCCCAAATATGGGAAGAAAAATGCAGTTGAAAAACAACACAGAGTTGAATACCTGAAAAGCCATTCCTGTTTTCCCCTCTGAGGACATCTGAAGTGGATTAAGAGGTATACGTTCAGTATTTCAGAGATCCAAAGGGTCCACAGAGAAAACAAGTGTCAGTCTTGTTCCTTATATTCCTCTGCTATTCCCTCTAATAGCATGAGTCACTCAGCCTCAAACCAACACTGATCTTCCCTTCACCGATGCACATTTACTTCTCTCTCCGAAGCAAAAATGACAGTGAATGTGTAGTTATGAACTGCTTCCAGTGCACCTCACTTTATTTAAGAAATATCAGAAGGAGCAGACCTTCTGGAGACAAACAGGTGTGAAGGTTCAAATTGAAGAATGTTATGGACTGAAACATGTACTCTGTTTCTCTTTCCTAAAATTCTTTATTTGTTATTTGTTTTCCATGTGCTGACATGTGAATTATCTAACCTGGAAGCATGCAGAAAATGTGAGAGAAATGCAAACTATATCAGCCACGGCAACTGAGAAATGTTAAAGCTTGCAGCCTTACAGCACAAGTTTTTCTGGATTTCCTCAGGAGAAGTTTTGTTCCTCTGAGCTGGTGCAGTCAGTACCTGACTCCTCACCAGGCCATGGTGCATTCACTAGCCCTGCCCCTTCTAGCGCTCACAGCTGTGTTTTCATTAGAATAGTTTTCATCAGAGAGATGCAAAAGACAAGAAGTCTCATGTAGCTGGAAGCTCAGTTCTGCGGATTCCAGCTGCTTATTTGAGAAAGGGATATTTGTTCTGGCTTAATCAAAGTTCCACAGTTTCTCCACTGCACGCACACCCACACACACTTGCACCCACAGATGAGCAGTCTGTCAGAACTAACATTGTTAGGTACTATTGATCATTGGGAAATTTCAAGAAACCCTCCCCAAATAATTCACCATTTTAGAAAAAGAAGTCACTGTTGTTTTGTATTCTTTAAAGATACCTTGTTTAATACAAAACTGGTTTTGGAGTTGTTTGTTCAGGAAAACATACCTTGAAACACTGAAGACCTACCCCACGTGCAACAGCAGGGAACCAGTTCAATAATCCCAGAACCACAGAAAATACTTAACAGCTACAGAAGGATCATTTCTCATTTCTACTATACCCTCCTTTTTCCAGGACCTGTGTTTTGCCATGTTCCTACAGAAACCTTCTGCATATGGCTAATACGGATTAATTTTACACAGATTTCCAGTCTCCAAATAACAGGTTTTTTAGAGACAAGAAGTAATGACTGAGGAACGGGGATATGCTTGATATTGAAATATAATGATGACTTGTTGTCCTAACACTTGCTATATAACAAATGATGACAGTAAATTAATCCATCCTCTTGAGAGTCATTTCATGATAAGAACGAGAAACCTTACCGGTTTCATTGCAGGCCTACACACTCTTGTCCTCAGTGTGCATTTCCATGACAATGACTGTAATCATTGTAACAGCATTGTACATAATGACTCTGCTTTCTGTGATGTTACTCCCAAATTGGGTGTGAAAAATGTGAAAGGACAGATATCAAATGGCAAAACTCTCACCAGTGAAGCAGAGTAGTCTACAGAATTAATAATTGACAGAATTGATAGCGTGCTGCCACCAAACAGAAGCCTGGAATTAAAGGGCGCCGCTCACATAGCCTTCCTTCATAAACTGAGGGGTTTTGCATGAAATCCTCTTGTCACATTAAAGGCACGTAGAATGAGACCTTGATGAGGTGAGTACAATTAAATGCAACATTAGTAAACCATCTATTTTTCAAAATGAAAAGGAACTCATGCACAATGACCACTACTGAAATTTTCCTAATTACTAATATTAATGTTAGTGTCAGCCAGGCTTTCATTTCTTCTGGATTAAATATATACTCCTGAGCTAATATAAATGCTAAATTATAAATCATAAAATATAAATTGTAAATCAGGTCATCAGAGCCATCACAACAAATGGAAAACAGAGCACAGATGCTTCTAAGTCCCACCAAGCTTGTGCAAAGATGAGCTTACTAATGTTGTGAAGTACTCATATAGAAAATTATAACCACCACAGGGAATTCATTGAGGAAAAGGGGGTGAAACCTGGTAAGTACAGAGAAGAAATGTCTTCAAACAAGGCATGTAGTCACATTCTGACCACAAAGGATTAAAAGAAATCCTATTCATTGATCTCTATAAATGTAGCATTAACAGAGTGGTCAGAGGAGGAAAGGAAACATATAATGCTATCATAGGAACATCAAGTTGAATGGGACCACCCTTTAGCTCCCTGAATCCAGGCCTCTGTTCTTGCATGCAATCATGTCTCTAAATGCTTTCATACAGACAAGCACGCTTTACTGTGAAACCCCTTCAGAATTTTATTACCACTCTTCCTACCAGTAGCTTCTTTCAGAATCTCACTTATTTTCTTATTTCCATTCTAAATTAACTCATGGCCAGCATAACCTCATGTTTCCAAGTAAAAGCTGAATCAACTTAAATAGCTCTTCTCTTTCCCTTGTGGTTTCTTCTGAAGTGTATTTATAGAATAATACGTGCTCTCCACTGTTATTTGTGGGAGTAATTAGACAGACATATTTTGTTCTCCACTACCACCCCAACCATACTATTCGATTTTGTCTGTATAGCTTCATATGTAAAATAATTTGCTTCATATGTTTTTCTTGACTAGAAGTAGAGCAGTAAATGGCTTAACATTATTTTCCACAATGGCTTCAATACCACTTTATCTCTGTTTTGATTATCTCAGCTTTTGCAGCTTAGTATCATATTTACCTTCTTTAAGGTACCACAGTAGAGGCAATAATTGATCTGGTGACCAGATCTTCCTCTTCCTCTGTCACACCTCACAAACCAGTAGTGTATGACAGAAATTCATGATACTGTTCTGTAAAAGCCTTCTTACATTGTGGTCCTGAGGTTTACTCTGTGTCTCCATATCCAAATCTTATTCATGCTATCTAGCTCTTTCCAGACAATGTTTTGATTCTCCTGCATAGCTTTGCATCAGCAACATGTTTGTAAAATGTTTCATCTATTCCAAAATCATTCATGAAAATGTTAATCAGTCTAAGACAGGTCTGGAAGCATATCTCCTCATCCCCTTACCTATTTTAAAAGCTTCTCTTTCAATGCAACCCATTATCTCCATTTAGAAAGGTCCTTCCCCAGTTTACATATCCTGCACAAATCTCAACAGTTTTCAGTATGCTGAAATACTTGGTATTTTACTAAGTTCAGCATAACTAAATAATGTGGGGTTTTTTTTTGTCTTTGTGTTAACAGTATCTTAAATACAGATGCTCCACTTGCTATTTTTAGTTCAGATGATACTGTTCAAATTTGAAAGCCCTTTCTACCAGACATCTGTGATTTCAGAAGCTACTCGTTTCCTTGGATATGCTTCATGCTCTAAGATATAATTTTCAGGATTCCCAACTTGAAGGCAAACTAAAATAAACTAATTCTTTTTCCATGTCCCCATCACCATTAACCAGCTTTCTTCACTTCTCATATTCAACGTCTTTCTCCATTTTCATTACGCAAATTAAGATTCATCTAGATTACATAATAAAAAAAAAAAACAACCAAACAAACTATCATAATGCTGAAAGACAGTTTTCACGGGGAGAAAAGCTCCATCTGTCATAAATCTTGCAATAAAGCTATATATACAGTTTTGTGTTATTTCAATGCAAATTTAAAACCCAGGCTGTACAGACAACATTACACACGATAAACCAGACTTCAGTTGGCCAGCCTACAACTGCATCAGCATGAATTCTATGACTGAAGCTCACTATGTATGTCAAAACATAAACGCAGGGCTTCTTGTTCGCGTCTTGTTCAGGCTTCTGAGAAACAGTAACAAGTAACACAACTCTTGCCTTGTTTTATGAAGAAAGTCACAGAGGATTTCCCTTTGGAGGCATCCTTTTCCACCCTACCCTCAGAGTGGGATGAATACCCATGGAGCCTAGACTGTATTTATAATATTCCCTGAAGTAGAACTGAATCCTATTCTGAAATATTCGGGAAAAGTCTTTAGCAGTGCCATATTTAAACAACATGCATTTGGGTTTCTACAGAATCTGAGGTAAGAGGATCATCTGCACTCACTCTGTATTTAGCTGAGCTCAGAAAAAAACACTATTTTATCATATTTTAATAT
>VZTL01048368.1:0-64643 GCA_013400535.1 Scopus umbretta
GTGTTATCAACATTATTCTCACTAAATCCAAAATGCAGCAGTATGTCAGAGAAGAGAATTAACTCTATCCTAGCTGAAACAAGAACAGTACTCATGACCCAGGACCACACAAGCATCAGTGTTGCTCCATGGTGCTGCTGTAGAGAAATACAAGGTCCAGGCTGATTCCCCACCTTGCTTTCTGCCAATCATGAGTCCCACAAGAAAAACAGTATGCAGTGTGATAACTAAGCCGACCTTAGATTCAGATTGTCAGTTAGTGTCATTCAGCAGAACTTTAAGTCAATGGTAATGCAGGTCAGCGCCATCATGAGGGACACCCTTGCATCTGGACTTGTTCCCTCAAATACTATTATTTCAGATGGTGTTCATGTCCACGCTAATTTCTAATAATAGCAGTCCATAGCCCTCCTGTTCCTAGTCTCTCTCTACTGTTGCCTATACTCTTCTCGCAAGCTCCCCTCTCCCAGGGTTGCAAATATTCCCCCGGTCAAGGTGGTATTACCATGCAGGTAGCTGCTCACCAATGAGTTTTGGATACTCTTGGAAAAACATTTGCTTTGAATCTGGAAAACCTCATGGCCCTTCTCTCTTTTCTATCCTCTGCCCTATTCTTTGTAGCTGTTCTTTTTTGCTGCTTAGCTAATAGCTGTGCCTTCATGTGTCCTTCTGGCCTTCCTTGTGTTTGTATGTTGGCTTGCAGTGCCCACCCTGATGTAAATACCATCTAGCTTGGAATACTCTGGTCTTGTAGGCGTTGAGAAGCTATTTGGGGAGCAGAGGAGACAGCTGTTATTTAGGCTGTTTGTGGAGACCAAAGGCTGCTCTGCCTTCCCCCTGGGAAAATCACAGAAGCACTGAAGAAGAAGGAGAGCATGACCTTGGCAGTAAGCAACAGGCGAAGATGCCAGATACATGCTCCTTGTCTAAGCTAAGGATGCCAGTGGGAAATGTGCATTGAGGGGAATTGGAGTTGCCCATTCTAGAGTTGTTTTGGTCTTGGTTGTGTCTTTAATGGAGCTGGCAGGAGGATATTTGTGCTTTCCATACCATAGTGGGTGAAATCAAGGTCCTGTTTCTCCATCTCCTTCCATTTGAGCATCTCTCAGTGCTGGAATGGCTTCCCCTACCCTGACACAGCCCTGAACCATCCAAATCTCTCAATGGACGAAATTACAGTTATTTATAATTAAGGGTTGACAAAAAATGTTGCTAGTGTCAAGGGAACGGCAGGCGACAGCCAGAAAAACATCATGTCTCCAGAAGTGGGGCAGCAGGAATATCCCTCTGAATAGGGCTGACGTCAGCTCTCGGAATTTGGACAGCCTGGAAGGGTTTGGGGCTATTTTTCCAAGATATCATAGGTCAGGAATCAATGTTATTTTTAATTCTGTGTCCCCCGAGCAGCTCTGGTGCATGAAGGAGACTTTCTCTCCCCCTTCCCCCTCCTTTATGATCTATTTCTATGAAATTTTTGCTTCTTTTCCTTCCGAGTCATGCCACAAGTATGTTCTTCAGGTTTATTTATTCTTCTCCCTATCTGTTCCTCCTGGCCTGCTCCCGTCTTGGTTGGGTTGAAGGGATGGCGTCAGCATGGCGCGTGTCTGGGATGCTCAGGCAAGGCATCACAGAAAAGAGATCATGTTCTCCTAATTTGCCATTTCCGGTTAGTAGAGTTTTCTCCCCACAAGCTGATGTGGCTGGGGAAAGTGTTCTGGGAATGCTGCTTTGTGGTGGAAGATCTTGGGGCCTGGTGGAGACAAGCTGGTCATCTCATCTCACCATTAAATGTTGCCATGTAGTCCAGCCAAGATTTTCTAAAGTGACTGAAGTTTCAGAGCTGCTTTGTTGCTCGGAAGGTGAGTGAGAAGTCTCCAGCCCAGGATGGCCTATTGGGGCTGACTGCTAGGGGAGAAGTAGTCAGCAGACCCTGATTATCTGATACCTCCCAAGTCAGCAATGGCTGACCCAAGTCTCTACTATTTCAGATCCAGGGAAGTGGCCACCCTTGGTTTACAGAGCTCTGCTCCACATGCCATCCTGCTCTACTCTACCTCTGGAATCCTGTTCCTCTGTCTTTTTCACTTTTTCTTCCTTGTCTTCCATTTGCTGTAGCAACCTCTCTCTTTCTAAACAAGTCTGTTGGTATAATAATGTGACTAGGGATCTTGCCATCTCAAACAGTGTATTTGAACATCTCTCATTGGTTTCCCTTCTCATTTCACATGTCTGATGAGAACACACCTTCTTCCCTTCAGCCCATGCTCAGCTTTTTGTCCTTCCTTCCATAATTCAATGCAGTGAGGAATATGCTAATGGATACCACTTCTACAGAAGCTGCTCTTTCAAATATAGCTGGTGTGTCTTCATGGCTAGTCCAGGGTAAAGAAATGATCACATTCCCTTCATAACCTCCTTGTGCAGCTCAAAGATGCCAATTGCTCCTGGAAGCATGGGAGTAAGTGAAACGCTTTCCACCACCTTAATGTTGGTGTTGGCCTTATGCTGCAGGTTTAGTCATTCTTATGACATATTTCCACAATGGTGCATTTCCATCATCATTCCACAGTGATGTATTTGAAGCCTTTCCATGAGTTTTTTTCCTGCTTGGAATCTCTTAAATTAATGGCTTCACAAACCATGGATCAGGGTCCTCAGATATTGAAGACTTAGAGACAAGTCTTAGAGACTTAGAGACAATGTCTTCTAGGGCTACGTGTCCTAATGCTGTCTCAGCCCATGAGGTTAACAGCACTGATGGTGGAAATGGTAGTACTTGATTTAAAATAGTATCTGGCACTTGCAGCACAGTCCAAGGCCCTACAATCCCACTGTTATTATTATTGGAATTATTATTGTTATTATTCAGTTAGATCCTGATCATTTTACACAGCTGAGGACATGAACTCCCCAAAGATGCTGAGGCTGTTAGTGTACCAATGAATGCAATATAGACTTCTGACCTGTGCAGAAACAACCAGCTGTGAACCAGAGTGAAACCTAAATTTCCCGACTGCTGTTTTTTTTCTCCGAGTGCTGAGAGACATACCACATTGTGAGGATCATTTCATGGACACCCAGACATACCCATGGCTGTCAGTGCTCTGCTTCAATGCCTATTGCCTGCCCACCTCTTCCAGCCTATTACCTTCCTGTGCCCTTTAGAAATGGATGTCTTGGATATCCCCATTCTAGTATTTTTTTCTGCTCATGCAACTCTTTATTCCCAGCTCTGGAGATAGGAGGAGAGACAGCCAGCAGTGTTGTCAGGAGGCTTTCCCCACTAGACATGCCCTTCAATGGATCTGTCTCCAGAGATGTCCCCCTCTCCCCATTAAGCTTATTTTGGGAGCTCCTGTGCTTCCCTGTCCTGGCTCCTGCAGACATCCCAGACCTCCTCTCAGACAGAATTCAGATCATGTGCAGAGAGACAGATTCATGTGAAGAGGGCCCTGCTGTTGGCTCAGTGCTGGGGCAACCCAGGGAGCACTCTTCTCCAAGGTCTGTTTTGAGCAGAGCTGTAAGAGAGATTTCTCGGAGCAAATTCTGGTATACCTTTTGCTCATGCTCTTCTTTATACAATCCACAGGGATGGGGGTGAGGTAGCATGTTTCTTGATGTGTTATGTGCCTGTGCTCTGCAGGGACCCCTTGTTCTTGCCATGCACTGCCACCTCTGGCATAATGGTTGTCCTGGGGAAAAGGATAGCGTGGAGGGCCATGGTCATGAGCTTCTCCAGACAGACTAGAGAAGCTGGAGAAAGAGACTTCTGGGCCCAGCTGGCAAACCCTATCTTCTCCCAAGAATAAGGTTTGATGTCCATTCCTGCTCTGACCTACACCAGGGTTGACCCCTGAAAACCCTTGTTGGAACCAGCTGGAGTTCTGGATTCCTTTCTCTCACCTCACACCTTGAGGAAAATTCACTCTGCCCATTTTCAAATTCCACTTTTCTGATGCCAAACTTCTTCTCTTTTCCCCAGCAGGACTGACGTCTTCATTTTCTTTTTCTCTCATTGTTTCTCCTCCCATTTTGTCTCCTTTGATCCTATTCTCTGGGCTCTCTTCTCTTGTAATTAGTAAAACTTATTCAGATTTGCAAAAATGCCTCCCACCCAAACCCCTCACTAGCAGAACTTGCACCTTACAGAGCAGAATTATTAGTGTCATGGGACATTCTATTGAAACTTGCTGAATTTTGCCATGCTTTACCAAACACTGTTGGTTTCAGAGACTTGAGGATGATGGGGTCTACCAGGTCTGTCGCACCCTTTCCAGGATATCTACAGGTGGCTTCCGCTTTTCCTTTTTGTTCTGTTGATGTCTATGCTGACTGTCTCTTCTCCCTTATCCTTCCAGGGCATATATGAGTGTGAAGGAGCTGAAGGAGGCACTGCAGCTGAACAGCACCCACTTCCTTAATGTTTACTTCGCCAGTTCAGTGAGGGAAGAGTTGGCTGGTGCTGCTACTTGGCCATGGGATAAAGAGGCCCTTAGTCACCTGGGTGAGTAAGCTAACCCACTCATTGGGTCTCAGGGTTGTTGGTTTTCCTCTGTCTTGGCGGACTTGGCAAAAAGAGGCAGATATGATTTGGCTCAACATTGAGGATGTTTTACAAGAAGGTCATGATAACAGGCTTTGGGTGTACCAGTAGCTGCTGCTCTAAGGAAAAGAGCTGCGTGTTCCCCATGTCCATGTGGATAAGGTGGTGGGATTACACCCTGACAAGGGACTTCCACTTTGTTATGAGAAACTTTTAATGGTGAAGGCAGTAAGACAGTGGGACAGAGGGCTGCAGGTTCACCATGGGTGCAGGCTCTGGAAAGGGGTTTAGACTCGCATTTGGCTTCTCTGGGACCTTCCAGGTCTATCTTCCAGAATTCTGGAAACAGTGAACTTCACTTTGCAGCACATAATGACAAACAGATAAACCAGGAGTGTCAGTGATATCAGAGCCAAGACTCCAGATTTGAGTGACTCCAGAGCTGACCAGGCTGTGAGTACTGGCCACTTCCGAATCCAGCTGCAAATGTGAGGATGACGATCAAATTAAACCATGTTTTTATAACTTGGCTTACTACCTGCTGGAGGCAAGGTTCTCCTTGGCTTCAGTGAATTCAAGGCAGACCCTTAAGGTCATCAGCCTTGGCAGGCTACAAAACAGTCAAAACTGCAACCACTTCACTAGAATGTAAATGTATTGTGTGTTTTCTCCTATTTCTGCTGTCTCTTTTTCCTGCCTCTCCCTCCACCTCTTCAATGTCGGAGTTTTCTGGCAAAGCCCTTTACACTTTGCAGTCAAAACGTCTAAAGTGTTTCTCAATAAGTAACTGGAAATAATTACTCCTGACACCTGCACAGCAGACCTAGACCTTCTGCTTTTACAAGTGCGTGATGTTCAACCCTTAAAAGTTTTATGCTGCTGTTAAAGACCTGTTTTAAAGTTCTTTTTTGCCAGTTTCCCTCCCTCAATGAGTTTCAGGACTGTTTTTTCAATAGTGTATTGCTACAGTTGCTTGTTGAAGAAGGCAAATCTCCATGAAATTTATTCCTTCAGCTTCCAGAAATCACTTCCAAGGCTCAGCTTGACAATCATTTTACTACAGCAAGTGCTTCAGCCACACATGTTCTCTTCAGACCCCTCCCAATGGCTTGCAAGGAGTTGTACAGAGTGGTAATCAGGGTGACTGATTTCATCAAAAGCTTGCATTTAGCTGTGGTCTCAGAGTTTGTGTCCAGCCAGGGACACAAGAGATGGCACCATCTGGAAATGTTGGATCACAGTTCTACTGAAGAGGTTCAGGGGAAAAGAGGTGTTGTCTTGGCTCCGGTGCCAGAGCTGTGAATTATGAAGCTGGATCTGAACTTCTTTGAGGCTCTGGCACAGACTGAAGACTTTGGTTCAAGCCTGTCCTTGGTTTTAGATTTAATGACCTTGGGAGGGTGGGTGGCAGGCTCTGTTCTCAGTAAACACTAGGCCCTACCACATCATCAAATGTTTTGTACCACATACATTGTCCAGCACAGAAGAAGCTTAGGACTGAGCAGGTCATGAATATATGGCTTTTGAGAAAACCACTCACAAGAGGCTACTGGACAGTCTGAGTAGATGTGAAGGTAAAGTAGTGAGAAAAGAGCAAGGAAAACCTTGGGAGGAATGAATAGTAGTTTGAGAAAAACTCCTGAGCTTTAAGGACCTAACAGTGACCAGGGGTGGAGGCAGGTCTTTATGCAAGAGAGGGGTCTCTTTCCAAGAAGACAGACTCCTTCCCTTGCACTGAATCTTGCTAATTTCCTGTCCACCCTTACCTTAAAATATTAAGTTCAGCACATAGGCCCTGCTCCCCGCATGCCACTGTCTGTTCCAATGGAGCAGAAATGCCATGCTAATTTTTGCCCTACACATGTACAGACCCTCTCATACTTCGGTTCTCCTCCTGAATCAAATTGGTTCCTTGAGTTTGACTTCTCCAAGAAACTAACTTGCCTCTTGGATCCAGAAACTCTGGGTCAGATTTTGTTCTGTTTGTCTCTCTGAACTGGACTTTCTTAGATGTTTTCAAGAGAAGTAACATGAGACTTTTTCTCTCCAACTGCCTTCTCTTCTTCTATTTTAACACTTCCTCTCATCCCAAAACTCACTAAACATATTGTGTCCACCAGTTCTTCTCTAGATATTTTTTAATCTGCAGTCTGGACTTTGAACTCCTTAAAAATCATTAAAGAATGTTTTCTGACTGTGTCTTTCACGAGGGTCCTCCTCACCTTCCTGTTGGCATTTTCACCTTATGGAAGTCTTCAGTGAACTTATTTTTTCATCCCCTTCTCTTCACCTAGCTTGTTTTGGGCTACCAGAAATTAAGTCACCATTCTTATGCTACTGACTTGCAGATCTATTGCTCTCTTCCAGATTATTTTCCTGAGTAAATTTGAATTTCAGGCAGCCTTCCTGAAAGTTTAGGGATGATTTACATTCTAGACCAGTAGTAATACCAACCAACAGCAACTACATTCATTGAAGCATAAGAGATAATTACTGACTTGGAGAGGGTCAGCTGGTCTATGACGCTCCTATAGGCAGTATGTCAGCTGCTGCGGAGCTCCTTGACAGAGACAACTTGCAGCCAGCTAGCAGCAGATGTAGAAGATCTCAGGTCTGTTTGCGCCGCTCCCTCTAACCATACTGTCTGTCTCAGTCTTTCCACCATAATCCCAGTGAGTTCCTCTCAGATTCAGAGTTCTTGCTTGGAGTCTGGAATGAATTTTCTGAGAACTTGTAGTTAAACAGATTTACTTCTACAGTACAGGGAGTTGCAGAACTCCTGTCCTAGAAAAAACTTAGCTTTCCGCAGTGGAAAGCCTTGCCTCAAAAACCCTAGCAATGTAATAAGGCAGACGCTTTAAACTTCATGTGTAGCTGCATGTGAACTGTATTTGCATGAACATGGTTGAAAGGCAAGGGAATTGTGAATATTTGATGTTATAAATACTTTCTGCAGTTATATAAGCTGAGGCCAGCTCATATATCTGGCTGAGGTCAGTGGATCCTGAAGGAGGGCCAGCCGTTCCATCAAAGGTACCTTAAGCAATGGCCATCTTCCTGTCTGACTAACTGTCATGCATTTGTTCCATTAATTGCCGTGACTCAGTGTTTGGGGAAGATTGGCCTTGTGATACAGGTTCAGCTTTGTGGTTTGCTGTTTAAAGATCCTGTGCGTGCTTGAGCATGCATTCTCTACAACAGCTCTGACCCAGGAACAGGTCGGCTTCTCGGGGGCTGGCTTGAACCAGAGTTCTCCAGCATTGCCGTTGATCATGGGTAGAAGCAGGGCAATGTGCTGGGACTGGGAGCTTCCAAGGGATGTGCGAGTGAAAATGAAGTGAGGCTCACACCAGTGATAATCATTCACTGTACTGATGGACTGTCCACCTTTTGTTGCTTGATCGGAGTTGAGGCTTGACCTTGGGGATATTACCAGCTCTGTAGCTGTAGCTGGTAGGTCTGATCTGGAGGGAGAGGATGTTATGAGGCCAGACCAGAAGTTTTCCAGTTGGTCTCCATCGGGTGAGCAAGTCCAAAGACTGATTCACCTGCCTTGGAGTGCTGGACCCCCTTCATGTCACAGGGACATGACATTGAAGTTTTTAGCTTGGTTGTGTAAATGCTGACCTTGGGGGCCTCCTTGGGCTGGTTCTCAGGAATGAGAGAGTTCACTTAAAGCCCAATGTAGCCCATCGCCCAGGGCAGGAGGAGTCAGAGGTGAGAAGGAAGGCCTGATCTCCAGAGGAGGGAGAGGGGAGCCTGATCTTGTCAGGATGTTACAAACACTTCCACATCTTGCCTTTACAACCAGAACCCTGCAGAGGGGAAATACAACTTCCCGGTCCAAAGCTGGGAGCTCTTCCAGCTCATCAGGGAGCTGTGGGGACAGAGAATAGAGGGACAGGGATGTTCTGGAAGGAAGGCAGATTTCTCATGCTGTTTCTAATCCTGCCCTCTAATTAGCTGTTAAAAAAAAAAAAGTACTAAAGATATTGTTATCCTTGTGGAGTGTGGGTGAGGAATGGGATAGGGGAAGCCAGCAGAGAGGAGGGGGAGGGACAGGGTATCCCAGCCTTGGCATCCCTCCACTGTGACAGTTTTCTCCTTCCCTGTACTGGAATCCCATTTATTCCCCAGCATGGGAAGAGTGTTGTGTTTCTGCTGGGAGGAGACCTGCTTGGTCACAGGGCCTCCCATGCCCCTGGTGCTCAGACCCATTCCTCGTGGTTAGTGCCGCAGGATGCATGCAGGGCTTTCACATCTCATTCATTTGTTTATGAACACTATTTTCTTTCTGTGTGTGCATTCCCCCTTTCAGACCTTCAGGCAGGCAGCTCCCTATCTTGCTCAGGCTTGGGTTTGGCTGCAGAGATGCCTTTTCTTTCTGTTCTCTCTTCTCTCATGCCCTGTTTTGATTAAAATGAGAAGCAGCTTTTTTTAATGTGCCCACTGGGTTCTCCATCAATGGGATGCCCTTTGCTATCTATAGCATTTACCAGCCTCGTAACTGGGAGGGGAAGGGCTTGCAAAACCCTGATGATTGACAGGACACAACATGAAGGTCCCAAAAGGATTTTTCAACCACTGTACCTTCTTGTAGCCCATCTCTGGTCAGCTAAAGGGTCATGAGCTGACTGATGGAATGCAAGGTCCTCTGCTCTGGTGTTTTGCAGCTGGAGAGAAAGGGAATGCAGCTACTTTGTGACCTACCCTTTGCCTCAAGCCAAGCTGCCCTGGGCATAAGTTTCACATTGTGGGGAGGAAGAAGAAGAAATTTTTAGCTAATAAATGGTGCCACTTGACAGGTCAGTGGTGTCTCTCAGCCCTTCCATGAGCCACACATGCAGGATGCTCCACAGAAGATGCCAACCTTATTTCTTCACCCTCTTGCAATCCTATTGGGCTAGAAAGAATTGCTCAGGGCATCTCTGAAGGCCCCTTTCCAGCCCCAACCCAGTGTTTACCCATCATACCTCCACCAGAGGAGTCACAGACCTGCTGGTGTTCTGCCAGGGATGCTGTGATCTGAAGAAAACCCTCTCTTGGAAGGAATGCCCTCTACTTGAAGACATGAGGTAATCCACTACTGCACGGAGCTGATCCAAGAGCATTTTTCAAGCAGTCTATGCTGTGGCTGGAGACAGGATCACATGGTGGCTCTCTGCCAATTTTAACTTCACTGGCAGGGGCAGCAATCAGCAGCAGAGATGCAGTAGCAGAGGCTCTGTTGTGAGGTAGCTGGCACAGTAAATCCTCCAGGGCCCTGCAAAGGAGGGAGCAAGATGTGCTGGAGCCAGCTATTCACTGTGCTGTCATCCAAGCTGTCTGGGTTAAAAGTAGTTGGGTAAAAACAGCCTCCCATGCCATGGAGGTATTGCCTGGAGTCAGCCTGGGCACATGCTGGGGTCTGCTTTTTGACCCCTCCTCTTGCTGGTATTTCCCAGCCTTTGCTCCTCCACCATGGCAGCATGGAAAAGTGAACAAAGCAAGGAAATGAGAAGAGGAAAGGGGAGAAAAAAGGCTGATGAAAAGCATCAAAGCAGAGAGAAAAAACCCACAGTGTTTCCAAAGAGATATTTCATTTGGGCAAAACAAAGAAATAAAAGGAGGCCAGAGAAGAGAGGTCAGTTTTGGTTTTGAGCATCCTCTGTGGACAGTTTCCCAGCAGATGTGGTACAGAGTTGTCAGTACAAGGTATGTATCCCAGGTTAGGAGTTGGAGATGCAGGCAGTGAGCAAAGGGAATGCTTTGCTCCACCTGGATTTCCTCAGCATCATTGATCCTTGTTCTTCCCGTCACAGGCGGGAGAGGAAAAGCACCTTGTCCTGCGGCCAAGGAACAGCTTAGGGCAGGATCAGCATGGGTCCCTATCCAGCTCCATGCTATTGCTGTCAGTATAAGGTGGCAGCTCTGGGCAGTTTCTTGGGGACTTAGTCTGTACCGATGTTCCAGCAACTTTGACAGTTGAACCTGCACCAAACTGGCTTGGAGATGAACTGCCACTTTGTTCCCCTTTGAGTTAAGGGGCTGGGGTGCCCCAGGGAAGAGGAGTTAGGAGTTCTCACCTGGTTCACTTGGTGCACCTTGCCCACACACAAACCCCTCTGAGGGGGAAGAAGGGATCTTCAGAAGCTGCATTTTGGAGAATCCCACTCTAAAATACACAGTGAATTCAGGTCAGGTTTGTGGTAGAAGCCTAGTGCAACAGCACCTCATGAGAGTTTGTTTACTCCTTAGGTCTGGTTTGGAGGTTGAAGCAATAGATCATTTATGTGTTCTCAGTAGGGGCAAGAAGCAGTGCATTTAAATCTTCACATGGACTTGTGCTGAAGGTTGCCTCTAGTTGGCACAGTCAAGTATGTCAGGACTTTGCTAGACACCTCATTGTTCTCACCTGCCATGGGAGCTGGCATGTTTTAGCCAGCCATCTAGGCTAGTGCAGGTCTTCTGTCCTCTGGTTCAAAAGATTATCCCTGTAAACTCACAGCATGTCTCAGTTTGGTGCCCTGGCTACAAACCTCATTTGGAGTTGTAGGTGTGAACAAAAGCAGACACTGAATTATAAGTATGTGAAGAGACACAGAAGGAAATGGTAGCTGAAATGATGGGTGGGGTGGTGTGATCAGAAGGGGAAATAAAACCACCCACCCCATTCCACTCCAAGAGGGCAAAGGAGCTTTCTTCCCATCCTACAAGAGGGTGAAAATGTCCATCTTTAGGTCTCCATCTGGCACCTCATCTGTGACCTGGAAGCACAATGAGAGGAGTTTTACCTAGCACAGGTGAGTAACGGTGGCTGCCTACTGTCTCTTTCTCTGGATGATGTTCTCTGTACTTGTAATTCTAGGTGGAGTTGTCCTCAACCCTGCTTATTACGGTATACACGGCCACACGAACACCATGATCCACGAAGTGGGACATGTCCTGGGGCTGTACCATGTCTTTAAGGGAGTGAGCGAGCGGGAATCTTGTGATGATCCCTGCAGGGAGACAACTCCGTCTATGGAGACGGGAGACCTCTGTGCTGACACTGCCCCCACCCCAAAGAGTAAACTCTGTCGGGATCCAGACCCTACCAATGACACCTGCGGCCAGACACATTTCACGGGAACGCCCTTCAACAACTACATGAGTTACACAGGTAATGAGTAATCATCATTAGAAATTGTAAGGGGTCACTTTCCCTAGAAACTTGGGTTTCTCTCCCTTCTACCTCCATTGATAATCCCTTCCCTTGTTACCTAACTGGTGTGGTCCCTTCTGGTGTGTTGGGATGTGGCAGGCTGCAGCCTGTGCTTGCAGTAGCTTCTTAGCCCCTTTCTTGCTGCAGGCTGTTTCCCTCCCTGCCAGTCTGTCATTGGACATGCATCAAGGCTGTTCTTGTCTGCATGGTGGTGTGCCTTTGTTGTCCAGTCCTGAAACAACTTTATTACTACTACTACTACTACTACTACTGCTGTAATTTTGGACCTTCGAGCTCAGCCCTTTTGGCTTGGTTTCCAAAGGCATGCTGCCGAAGACTGTGTTCCTCCTGGCAACCCAGGAGCACCAAAGACTGAAAAGCAATTCTGTCACCCGCTGCTGACCCACTGCGAGTCCCATGAGGATGATGGCACTGCCCAGGCATTAAAGCTGGTGTGAGCTGGTGTTGAGCAAGTGCGCGGATGTGGAGCTGCTGAGGCAGTGCCATCTTGTGGCTTTGGGGACACACGACACCACAGAGTCCGGGCAGGAGAGCCACCACATGCTGGTGTCTCCTAGGTCTACCTAGAGATCCCCAAAAAAGAGTTTGGAGATCAGGAAGGGTGCATGTTGCTGTGCCCCACTGGCTGATCCCTGCCACCCTCAGCTTTGCCTCTTTTCCCCCAGATGATGACTGCACCAACACCTTCACCCCCAACCAAGTGGCCCGCATGCATTGCTACCTGGACCTGGTGTACCAGCGCTGGGGCCAGAGCAAGAAGCCCGCGCCCATCCCGATCCCTCCCATGGTCACAGGGCAGACACAGGACTCCCTCAGCATCTACTGGCTGCCTCCCATCAGTGGTGTCATCCATGAGAGGTAAGGGATCTGCTATTGCAATGGTCTTGGGCTTGCACAGGAGCCTGCTAGAAGGGACAAGCGACCCTCTATGGTGCAGAATCCCCCATCTCCTTTCACCCTTGGTCACCTCCAGCAGAACTCTCACACACAAGAACGGGGCTGCTGTGATAGCCCTGCTGGCACATGGGCTCTCCTGCAAGCCTTCTGCTGTCGGGGTGCCAAGAGGGGAAGCCAAAGAGCGTCAGGAGACAATGCCAATTCTTAAACCCCAGGGTGCGATCACGGAATGAAAAATGAGCTTCATTTAGCACTTATTGTATAAAATAGCCATTTACTAGGAGGAAATGCAGCCTTGTGGTTAAGGCAGGGAGCTCAAACAGCAAAAGCTGGGTTTCATTCCCAGCACTGTCATGGACTCATGGTGTAAGTAACTGGGGGTAAGTCAGGAAACTTTTCAAGCCAGAGAAATGTTGGTGAGGAGCCAGAGTTGTATGGCCGGCAAGCAGTGCATGGGCCTGAGTGTGGCATGGCTGTCTTCCTTCTCCCCAACATTGGGGAATCACCAAGACCTGGATACTCCACCAATGACTCTATTCAGCAGCCCCTATTACTAAAACATTTCCGTTTCCACCAGGTTTTAGGTCTATGCTTTTCCTATGGGACCATAAGCATATGTTAAAGAGTTCTTGAAATGTTTTAAAGCTACTTCACAAAGTTTTTGCAATTCATAGAAAAGCAGTGTTTGAGGGCAGCTGGGAGAATCCTGGGTCAGTGTTTATTGCCTTTTCAAAGAACTGATGCTTTCCATGATGGGCCTTTCATACCAGGGATAAGAAGAGTGTGTACCTGTTACTCCCACAGGCATGAGAGCCTCTGAGTGCTGGGTGGCCTTGAGTCATCCAAACAAACTGCTTTGGTGGGGAACAGAGTGGATTTGGAGCAGAAAAACACAGGTCTAGCAGGCAGGTGTTGGGTCTTCAGATCCATCCCTGGCTCTCACTCATAACTGGCTCAGGAGCTGGCCCACAGTGGGGGTTCTGCATCCCCTGTGACGAACTTGCCAAGAAAAGGGCCTGAGGCTGGTCTTTATCACAGAAAAGTCTCTTTTTCTTTCCTGGAGGGCACAGTGGTACCCTCTTTAATAGACATTATTTTGACTGTCTTGTATTGCAGTAGTGACAAAAGACAAAAGCCTGACTCTGGGGCTTAGTGGAGTTAGACTCAAGTGCACACACCCAACTGCAGAGGCATTGCACTGGGAAGCATAAGTCTGTTATCTCTGCTTTGTGGGTAGGGAACAGGTGATTCAGTAGTTCATCCAAGACTACCCAGAGAGCCTGTAGAAGAGGAGGGATTAAACCCAGCTTGTCCCACGGTCAGTCTTATTCTCCTGTCTTTGACAAAACTTTTTCAAGTAGGCTGATATGCCCAGGGACTTCCCAAGAGTTTGGCTTTGCTTTTTCAACTTCTCATCTCATCCTGCCTGCACAAGCATGAATGGAAAATTAAGTGGTTGTGATTAGACATGCCAATGCCTTTGTCTTCTCTCTGCAGGGAGCAGGACACGCTCTGCGATGACTGTGCAGAAGACGGCACCTTCCGTCAGTATGTGCATGAGGCCTCTTCTCCTCGGGTCTGCGATTCTTCCGGCTACTGGACCCCAGAAGAAGCAGAAGGTAAACAACTCCTCTCTTCCCCTGGCTGTGAATCTCCTGGACAGAGATGAGATCTTATTGGGGAAAAAAAAGAAGTTTTTTTTTCTTTCAGAGAGCAAGATGTTTCCTCTTTAGGGAGGCTCTTTAGTTTAGGAAGGAATTCTAGGTGCCCAGGAGATACCTGGTAACTGCCAGCTGGCTTTGGATAAACAAACTGACACCCCAATATTAACCCAAATCATTGCCCAGGAAGATGTTAATGAGAGATAACTGGTCAAAAGGGAGGGGCATTTAATGTAAATAAAAATCTTACAACATAGATCTTGGGACCTCATCCAAAACCTCAGGGGCATTCACGGGCTTTAATGCAGCTCCAAAGGGAGCAAAAGAAGCTCCTTGCTCAGTCCCACTGAGTCTGTACCAAGTCCTGGGCAATCTGGGTTGGATGCAATTCCTCACTGGCAAGGTGAACAGCAGGGTGTCACAACTTCTCTTGTGCTGAGACCCAGATGTTGGTTTAGGGACCCACCTTGTGGGCATGGTGGTGGCTTTCAGGGTCATAGAGCTGCCATAGGAGCTGTTGGGTTTTTCAGACTGCCTCAACTTCTCCAAGAGCAAAGCAGAGGAGGTAGGAGACCAGGTGAAATGATCCCATGAGCTGTATGTAGTGTACGTGCTGCTGTTGAACCACTGCTGTGGAGTCAGAGGATCTGTTAGTTCTGTACATGTGCACGTCTGAGCCACAGAGGTTGACAGAAAATGTGCCAGGGTGCTTGCAGAGAAAGTGCAGATTGGACCTTATTACACCTTTTGGATGTAGACCATGCTTTGAGAACAGGAGTGTCAGGATGTAGTTGAGATTCTGTGTCCAAAAACTCTTTAACTTAAGTATCTCTTGCTAGCATTGCAAGTTGAGGGGGGAAATCAAATTAAAGAAATAATCAAATCTTTGCTTGTTCAGTGATACTATAAAAAAATCAAAGCTTAGCTCACTTATTGTCAGTGGCTCCTGTTTCCCCTGCCTGTCTGATTCACTGGCAAATTAAAACTACTTCTGGAATTATTGGATGTCGTTTTCTCCTATGCATGACCTGCAGTTATCAAAAATGCATGCTTGCTTTGGTGAAAGAGAGACAGGTTTTATGGTTTTTAGAAGACTAATATTAAATGGATGCAGGCTTTGAATTGGTGTGGGACCCTAAGAAATGCTTGCAGTGGTTGATGAAGACAAGGGTATTTCTACTACAGGATGATGAATTCCAGTGATGCTTTCTGAGACTGGAAGCACAACTCTACATTTCTCTTGCTGAATGCTAATCCACCACCTGGGGAGGCAGGTTGGGGATCTGAGGTCAGCCTGGGACCATCCTGGTGGTCCTGGTGGAAGAACAGCCTTCCAGAGCTGCTCCTCTGGCTGGCTTTTGACCTAGTCCCTTCCTGCCTGTGACCTGTTTCAGCACGTGCCTGTGGAAATCTTTGGACTCTGCTCAGCTTAGCCTATGTCTAAACTCATGGAGCCACAGGAACTCAGCATTCAGGTGCCCTTGGCAAGCCTTCTGTGCCCATGAGACTACAGAGCAAGCTTCATGACCACCAGCTGTGTCCAGGCTGTCTCTGGAGCTTGGCACTGTGACCAGCTACAGCGTGGATACCATTGTCCCTGTTTTAAAGGGCTGAGATACCAGATCTCCCAAGCCTTGTGCTTGTATGCATACCCAGGAGCTGGGAGATTAGTGGTGCTTATTGCTTTCTAGTATGTTAGGGCAGACACTACCAGCTCTGGTACATGCCTGTAGTGGGTGCAAAACCACACGGGTGTGTAGCTATAGCACAGAGATGCATAAGCACCTGTGGGGTACTGCAGGGAGGATTGCCCCTCTGGGTCCCCTGAGAGGTCAGCTGTCCCCTGGTTCTCATCAGACTCCTCCTTGTCCCTTCTGCCCAGGGCCCCCAGATGTGGATCAACCCTGTGAGCCCAGCCTGCAGGCATGGAGTCCGGAGCTCCATCTGTACCACATGAACATGACTGTGCCGTGCCCCCAGCCAGACGGCTGCATCCTGGAGCTGCACTTTCTGCACCCTGTCTACCCCGATTCCCTCACCCTCTGGACCACGTACCTCTCCACAGGCTCTCCCAAGGCACTGTCTGACATTGAAGTCCTCACAGAGCAGGGGGAGTCCATCCATCTGGGCCCCCTGGACACCTTCTGTGATGTCCCCTTTACCGTGAAGCTCAACATCCCTAAAAAGGTGTCCGGAGTCAAAATCTACACCTTTGACGAGAGGATGGAGATAGACACAGCCTTGCTGACCTCCATGCCCCACAGCTCTCTCTGCTCTGCCTGCAAGTTGATCCAGTACCGAGTCCTCCGCAACCCCCCATTTGCAAACGGATCTCCCGCTGCCCCGGCACAGGTGCACCGCCAGTTTGTTGACACGTGAGTGATGAGGCTGCTCCATCGCAGGCTGAGTGGGTGGCTGGGACAGTTCTGAGGACTTCCTCAGGTCCTGCCTTTGAATCCCTGGATGGTTTTGCTTGTGTTTTTGTTGTTTCCCACCCCCTGGGAATTACCACTTTCAATGCCATGAGCAGATTCCCTATTCAGCATCGAGGAAGCTTGTTGCAGACCCACCATGCTAGCACGACCCATGCCCATGAGCCCAGGCTAGCTAGAAGGAGCTTATTAAACCTGGAAACATTTTCCCCATAAACACAACCAGTAAAATGGTTGTTCAAGTTAATGCCACTTCCCCCCAGCTTAGACCCTAGGGAAATAAGCAGCAGGCCCCTCTACATGACCTGGCAGAGACCCTTTTCCCACAGTCTCTGCTTCTGGCAGTTTAGAGTACGAAGACATATGTCAAACTGTGATACTGCATGGGCACACACACGTGATTTCTATAGCTGTGGTGAGCAAATCTGTTGCAGATGTACAGGCTGTTCCTTCTTGCTCTTTCTTCAAGTCCTCTCTGTTCCTGCAGGGAAGTCATGCCTGGGCAAGTGTACCACTACCAGGTGCAGGCAGTCTCTGGGGCAATCTCAGGAGAAGCGTCCCCACCACTCGTCCATGTCCACGGAGCATCCTACTGTGGGGATGGGAAGGTGACCACGTAAGTCACAAAATTCAAGCTCTCAGCTGAGGTTCTTTAAGCTGTGAGGTCATTCTGCCCCAGAGGGAAGCACTGGGTTGGTCCTCCACCCGTGGGTACTTGACTGAAGACACTGCACTGACTCCCTCCAGCAGACTGGACTATAAAGCTTGTGTTTTGTAAAATGCTATGTGCATAGGAGATGGAGACAGTTATTTTGAGAAGCGGGGTCTGGATGAGAGGTCCAACCTGAACATCCTCCATGTTTGACTGCAGTGTTTGGATTCTGGCCCATCTCAGCAAGCTGTCACGGAGTCTGACCCCAAAGGGATTGCCTTTGGGACTGGCCAATGTAACCTTTTGCACAGGACACACTGTGGTGGCCCTGCAGGAGGAAGTTCTGCAGCAAGTGCAGTCCCACATGGTGTGGTGTCTTTAGAGACCTGTCTGGTCTCTGCTTAGAGACTCCAAATGATGAGGGATGCGCCACCTCTACATTGAGAGACTCCAATGGTTCACCTGCTCCGTCTGGGGATAATTATGCCAAATTTCCTTATTTTAGCTTTTTCAGACTTCAACTTCCAGATTAGTGATCAGAATCACTTTCATTTGAAAACAACTTTCTTAACAGTGTGAGGGAAGCGGACAACTGAAGCAAGTGCAGGAGGGATTGTGGTATCGTATAAGACCCAGCAAGGCAAAGAGGCTTAAAGCAGGGCTAGCTACTGAAGTGGTGCAATCTGGTATGGTTTTAGCATGAATTCATACTAGCTGAAGACTTGGTCCAGAGAGAGCGAATGACCACATTAGGCTCCATTGTCAAAGTTGATAGAATAGCAAGAGGAGCAGAAATGGGCAGATAGCACCTGAGATTTTCGGCAGGCTTTCCTGTTCCTGAGCTGTTGTGGGACAGGTCATGCAGGAAGCTTTGTCTGTGAAAGTTTTTTTTCCTTTGTACTGTGTGTGGAACAGTGAGCCAAAAGTGGGAAGATGGGGCGCAGTAGATCTTTTGTGTTAGATGAGGGTGGAGGTGGGTTAGCATCACAAGATGTACGTCTGAAGCTTTTTTGCTCCTTGTGTTTTAGGATACGTAACTCTGTGCACAAAGGAATAGGTAGGAATTGAGGCGTTTCTACCAGCTTTTCCCAACAGGTCTATTTCCTGCAATGTGGGGACAGAACTCCTTTTCAAGGAAACTGCATTGCTTTTCTCCTTATGAGATGCCTTGCATGTCAGCTGGGGTCTGATTCTTGTCTCCTCTTAGGCTAAACTTCTTTCTGTCTCTCACTTCTCCTGATGCCCCTTCTCCAGCTCCCACTGAAACAGCAGCCCTATCTCAGAACTTCCTGCCCTCTCCAACACTTGCTTTGTCCACCAGCAAGTCTTCCTGATGCTTGGTTCTCTACTTCCTCTGCTCTATACAGCTTCATTTGATGGTTGGAATAGATGATCTCAGAGGTCTTTTCCAACCTGAATAATTTTATGATTCTATGATTTCCTCCCATAGTCTTTTGCTTCAGGTCTTATAAGAAAGTCACAGTACAGTCATGCCTTCTCCTGTATGCTGTGTTTTCAACCTCTTTTTATCCCCTGGCAAGATACAGTGTTTTCTCTCCTCTACCTTTCTCCACATGCAGTTCTTCCTTTTTCCCTGCTTCTCCGGAAATGGAACCAAGATATGGGGTCCTCACTCATGACTGGGCAGCAGCACAGGAGTGTTGAGTCAAGGGTGGTGTTAACATGTCTGGCTGTTGTCCTCTTAGGAGCCTGGAGGAGGAATGTGATGATGGGGACTTGCTGGATGGAGACGGCTGTTCCAGGAAGTGTAAAAAGGAAAAAGGCTTCAACTGTGTTGGTGAGTCCAAATGGATTGAGACAACCTTTTGAGGCAGGAGTCAAAACTGTATGTTATTCACACTGCTTCTTAGAGCAGGGGGTGATGCACCTCATCAAACATGGATCTGCAGCTGGAGTGATCCACGGAGCTTGTTAGGCCCTTGTGATGGGAAATCCCAGGGCTAAACAGCCAGCACACCTCCTGGGACAGGAAGAGATGTATGTGCCTGGAGCCTGGTTTGTAAACAGATCATCCCTGGTCTCCTTGCAGGAGAACCAAGCCTGTGCTACGTGCATGATGGGGATGGTATGTGTGAGCCGTTCGAGAAGACAAGCAGTGTCCTGGACTGTGGTCCCTACACACCCGATGGATATGTGGATCTGTGGGCAGCAAAAGCCTATGCCTCCCATCAGGATGCAAAGTCCTGCCCTGCTTCCTTGGTCACTGGAGAGCCTGTTGTGAAGGTGAGTGAAGGCATGGCCAAAAAAAAAAAGACTTTTCTAGAAAAGCCCATGCAGTAAAGCTGGGGAAGTCCCTGCTGCAAGAGGGTACTGAGGCAAAAACAAAATCTTCAGAGCAGCTCTAGAAGTCTTCATTGATTACTGTATTCTCATGCAGGGAGCCAGTAGAAGACCTGGGCATTTCTCATACCCCTCTTTCAGTAGGCCCTAAGCCCAGGAACTGCAGTACATGGTGGGGTGTTTCATCAAGGCAGGAAGCACCTCCCCTGATCATGCAGTTTGCTAAACAGTGACCACCTCTGTTCCACCAACTAAATGCACAACTTTGAGCATGTAAGTAGTCCTGCTGTTGGTTTAAAAAAAAACCCATAAGTGTAACACCTTTTAAGGTCAGGGCCTGAAAGGATAAAGTCATGCATACATCAGCATCTGTGCTGCTTTAAAATTCTCTGATCTGAAGCCAAGGCAAAATTGATGCGAGAATTCCCATCTTTCATATGGGCTTTGGAGCAGGGCCTGGAGGTCTAGGACAGGATTTCGCCTGATCGGTGTTAGCATGGTGTTCGTATGTTCTTTCCTCGCAAGCTGAAGAAGGGCAAGAAATATGTAGAGAGGTCATGTTTAGCCCTTTTTACATGTGTTTCTGTTGACCTGATATAAGGAACAATCTTTTTGAAACCTACAGCATAATTAAATTGCCCAGATGTACATGTCTAATGAGATGCCCTGGGCACAGGTGTCTGCTCTTCTAGAATGACACACATATCTCCCAGGTTTTGTCTTCCAGGCCTATGAGGATACCTGGGATATCACACCTTCAGGTCTCATCAACCCAGCCAAAATCAGGAGGCTGTGGTCTTACCTACCATCTCACACCTTGGCTCATTATTTCTTGCTCAGTCCCACAGACACCATGCCATGCTTAAACAGCATGTTTACAGCACCTCAAAATGGCTAAGGCCTCCTGTGCACACATGTAGGCAGTGAGATGTCACTCCTGCTTAGGAACCCACATCCTAATTGTCTTCATGCTAGGGACCAACTTTTTGTAGGAGGTTTTGTAGGTGCTGTTTCTTTATCTCACTTGCCTTGCTTCTTTCTGGATTGAAATAAATCTCTTCCTTCAGGTATGTAAATCCCACCTTCATGATGTACCAAAGGACCTTTCCCTCGCTGCTTGGTTCCCCTGCACTCCCATCCAAGACAATGGCCAGGATCCAGATGAGGAGAGGATGCCCATGAGTAATGAGGGAGTTTGGCTCAAGGTAAGTGAGGATGACAGGCACAGAAGGACTTGCTTGTCTTTGCCCCACTACTTTGATAACAAAGACCCATCCTTTTCTGCCCTGTAGAAGCTACAGCGGTCTTAAAACTACTCAGATAGGACTTCATATCCTATTGAACTCTTCGCAAACCCCAGATGCCTGTGGCTGTGTCTTATGTAGTTGCCCCATTCCTACTGTGAACAGCAAACCCACTCTCAGGCAGATTGCCAGCAGAAGGGCTCTGCCTGAAACCAGAAGCCCACAGAAATGCATTGAGGCTGAGAAACAACTTGCTCCTGACTATTCCCTGCAGTCAAGCTGTGCCGTTACACCTGCAAGGTGTGGGCACAAGCTATGTTTAAAGTCCTAGTTGTCTTTCTTCCTCATGGCTGTGAAGAGCAACAGAGGGTACCTGGATATACTCTGCCATCCTGAGGTGTCCTGAGTACTCCACATTGCTGCTGAGCACCCTGAGCCCACAGCAATCAGCTGTGGCATGCAGGTTGTCCTGCTCCATCAGTGACTCCAGACCAAAGAAGGCACTTCTGTGCCCAAGATGCTGGTCCTGTAGCTCAATGGGGACCCAGAGGCTGCCTCTGTGGCTGGGGGCTGCCTTTGGGAGGGCACCTGAAGGGTCAAACCTCTCTGTCCCGGCAGGCAGAGGAGAGTTGAGGGTTGGGCCAACATGATTTTTACAGCATTGATTTTCTGACCACAGACAGAGTTTAGAGGTTTTGTGGCTGTTGCCTGGTGTTACTGGAAAGCTGGGCTCTGGTGTGCTGCTTCCTCTGCAGTTTGAGGGGCACCTTGCTCTGCTTTGCTCGAGGTTGTCTAGAGAGTACCTCTTCCCAAGATGCTCAGACAACTTGGTGAATCATCAAACCTGAGTCAATAAACATGGCTATTGCCTCTGAGGTCCTCTGCCTCTCCAAATAACTTCCTTTAACTGGTTTTCTTTTTCCTTTCTTCCTTGTCTGTGTGCTCACAACCTACTTTCCAGCTTTAGTCTCTGGCCATGACAAATGTGCCTCTTTTCTTCCTTTGCTAGCAAGAAAGCAGCAATCTTCCCCTCTGCCCTACCTAGATGAAAGATTGCTTTCCACTTCTCACCAGGGGTTAAAGTGTGTTCCAGTTTTATTGGAGCTTGTGGTCAGTCCTCTTCCTCTATGGATGTTTATATTAAAGACTTTCATTACTGGTTCTCTGTGCTCTCTCTAGGACTGCTATTATTTTCCGCCCATAAAATTATTTATGGACTAGTAATAAATACGCCCTTTTTCTTCTTTCTTTTTTTCCTTTTTTTAATAGAGTTTGCCTGATTGGTAACATATTGTGTTAGGAAAGACAGCTTCTTGTTGACAATTTGCCTAGCACATCCACCAGCCCAGACAAGGAATAGTGCTGCATACATATGTACCTGTTGTGCATGGTGTTTTGTGGCCATCAACTCCCATGGCCGCAGCTGTTTGCACCTGTGTCACCTGGGTTAGAACCACACCACAAAGCTTGTTGGGTGGTAGGAATTGCTTCCTATGGTGTTTCTCTACAGGTGGGACCAATGAACAAGGGAAAGGTTGGGTCATGCTGTAAGTGGGCTGGGGCTGGAGGCAAGAGCGGGCCACCTAACAAAGCATCTACCATGCACCTTGGGTCTGTCTGCAGATGGGAATAGTTATGATTTGCAGATCTCCAGCTATGCTTTGTTCTTAGTTTCTAACACATCTGATGAGGAGAGAAATCAAAATTACTTGTAAACAAGTCAGGGTGTGTAATATGCAGGAAATTAAACAGAAGCAGGAGAAGGAGGGAGAAAAATTAAGAAGATAGTCTGCTGTGGCCAGGCACATAATGCATATTTAAAATTAAAAAAAAAAAGAATGGGATGTTAATCAAGTCAGCTGCTGTTGGTCTAACTTGGGTCCAGTGTTCTGCAGTGTAGGAAGGGAAGGACTAAACCCTCCACCTTAAGCTGTGCAGTCCAGGGAAAGCCTCACCCGACTTCTCCAACCATCTCTCTTCTGAGGAACCACGCTTGGAGAAGTGGCCAGCAGGTGGCTGGGATAAAATTGGTTGGCTCCCTGGGGCTTCCTGGATGCACCTCTGTCTTGGGGGGCTCCTTGGAGCAGGCTCTGAGCAATGCTGTCTCTTCTTCATCTTTCCTCCATTCTTGCTTTCTTTTCTCACAAGCTTCTGAGCTCAGGTGGGGAGACAGTGCAGATATACTAAACAAAAAAAAGGGAGGACAGCTTCAGCCTCCTGGTCCACTCCTTGCAAGCAGGGCCAGCCCTGCACGAGAGCAAGCCCTGGCCAAAGGAGCATGTAGGCAGCGTGGGGGACTCAGTCATGGGATGTTTGCTTTTGAGCACCTCCCTGCAGGGTGGGTGCCTTGGGATGAAGCCCAAGGTTTTCTCCCACTCTCATATGTGAGCAACACCTGGCATGGCACTAACCCCGAGGCTGGGATACCATCATGAATCGGGTGGTTGTCCCCTCCACTCCCACAATCTACTCCTTGGGCTCTGCCTGGCCAGCCAGGACTTGTCCTCCTCTGACATACACCTTTGCCTTGTATTTCTGGGCTCCCTCCATGCCGGCATTCAACAAAAACACTCCACAGGGTGGGTCTTGATCAAAACACATCTCGGCACTGGGTGGGGGGCACCAGGGTGGGGGAGAAAAACATTTCTATCCTCTTACTTCCAAAGAACATCTGCCTTGCCATGATTGATGCTGCGAGTTTCCTGTAGCCTTCGGGGCTATAGACAAGTGGGGAGCTGTCGGCTCTCCTAGCAGGCAGGACTTCTTCCCACAAATCTTTCTGCATGTTGGCTGACGGACAGTTTGTAGTCACTCTGGGTACCTGGGCTGTTCTTTGTTTTTTGGGGGTTTTTTTTGTGTTTTTTTTTTTTCTTTAATGGAAATATCTCAGTGGCAGGGCTGGTAGCTGTGCTCTCTGGGTGCCTTGTTTGCCCGACCAGCACCGTGTGGGGTGGGAGTTGGAGCCTAGGGAAGGGAGGACAGAAAAGGGGTTATCCAGGTCTTGATCAGGTGTTGCTCAATTTTAAGAGCAGCAAATTTGGAAGATGCCATAAACTTATGGCAAGGCAGGACTGATACACATGAGGAAGAATAGTGAAAGGGAGAAGGAGAAAGGAGGGAAAGGACTGTGTTTCTGCACCCTTCCTTCCGTCCTCTCTCTCTTCACATCCATTTGCTGTCCTGCACATCTGCTGTCTCTGACCACCTAACCCTCCTCCCGCTCTCTCCCTGTACTCCCTCTTTCTCTCCCTTTTGCATATATGGGATCAGAAAACCTGTATTTGGTATGCACGCTCTCAGGGTCTCTTGCCCTCCTGCCCAGGTGTGCTTTGAGAGACCCGTGGTGCCCACTTCCCTCCTGGTCTTCCTGGCCTCCGATGGCACCGTCCCAAGCAATCAGCGCAAGCCAAGGGTGACTGTCCAGCTGAGTGACATAGATGGGCTGAACCACTCTTTGGGTGAGCATTCTATGAGCTGTGGCAGCAGTCCATGCTGTCCCGGCAGGGACACCAGGAGCCCCCACTATTGCTGTGATCTCTTGCTTGGTTGGGTGCTGGTGTCCACTGTCCCCGCCTTGCAGCATCTTCTGCTTCCCAGGTTGGGCTGTTCGGATGTGTGGGGGAGCAGAAGGGGTAAATCAAAAGCAGAGAAAATATCCCTGGAGCTGAGCTAGCAGCTTCTTTCTTTGCTCCACCTTGCAGGGATGTACGAGCTGTCATGCCAACACAACCCACTTGTCATCAATGTGACCCATGGCCGGGAGGACCCATCCCACTGGGCTGCTTCAGTGCTGCTCAACTTCTCCTCCCCACACGTGGGCATTGCAGCCGTGGCCTTGAGGACAACAGCTCAGGCTGGCTCTGACCCCACCACCTGCCTCCTGCAACACGAGGAAGGACGTGGCCACCAGCGTTACAGGTATGGTCTTCTCAGGGCACTTCCTGAATGGCACCCAGAATACCTCGCTCCTCTGGGGCTTTGTGCTTCAGTTCTGGAGTTTTTATCTATTCATGAGGCTTCTTCCTCGTGTACTTTATAAGCTCATTCTCCATCCATCCCAGTATTCCCCACACGGCAGGAGGTGGGGATGAAGCTTTCCCAGTGGCAGCTCTCCATCTCCTCCCCATGCTGGCTTCCTGTCCATTCCAGGCTCCTCACCAAGTCTCACGCCGCCCCCATCGTAATGTGATGATAACAATAAGAGTAGCAACAGCGCTTTAATTTATTGATGTCTGGTGATCCCAGGCGTCTCCCTGTCTTTGTAAAGCAGCAAATAAGAGGCAGTGTTTGCAGAACGGGTGCTGCTCTCTAAGAGCAGCATGCTGGCAAAAGGATGGGGAAGGACTGTCATCCAAGATAGACTAAACAAACAAGGCAGAAAGTGTGCGAAGCAGAGGCATGGGCCCACAGGGGAACAAAAGGATGGTGCACCACTCTGTCCTAGAGTAGTGGGGCTGACAACAGCCAGACCTGACAAGTCTGGCTTTGCTTTTGGATCTCAGGCTCCCAGAAGTTACAAGTGTGCTGATCCATGGCTCTGGTTCAGCCGGTTACTCAAACCACACCACTGGGAATACTGATTTTGAGTCCAAGCTTTGCTGGAGCTGTGGGGACATTAAGAGTGAAGGGCTTTGGCTAAGGTCATCATATCGCTGCTACTGTCATTATTCTTCTGTTGATGACCCTGGATGGATGAACATCCCCAATAATGAATGAGTTTGCACATGTTTGTCTAAAAGCTTGGGGAATCATGGTACAACTGATTTATGTAGAGTTCTGGAAGCCATGAATATCCTGCAGTTGCTTTTTCCTTTCCTTTCCTTTTCTTTTTTTTTTTTTTTTAAGTGCATGTGTGATTTATACAGAAGCATAAATCTTAGTGAGTCAGCATATAAATATTATTCTCAGCCTTACATTAAAGGATCAGTGTCCACCTGAAATGCAGTCTGTTTCCTCCTGGTAGCTGTTACAGCTATGTACACACATGCTTCTAAGACCCCAGCCAACTGATGTGGTTTTTCAATTACATTTTCTCAACCTTTAAAATAATTTTGCGCTCTCTTTGCTTGAGAGCTTCCCCCTCCCACTCAGAAGTGACTGCAAGGAGGAATAGACTGACAGGACACAGCTGAGCATTGCCTATGGATGGGAAGAAGCTCATATAGGGACAAATAGAGAGGACAGTAGATGTTTTTCTCTAAAAAGTCTCATTATAGCTGAAGCACAAGCCAGTTCCCATATTGCCAAAGCACAGAAAGCTGCATGCTGTCCCCTTCATGTGGGCATGGCAGGATCCAGCAGGATCCTTGCATCTTCTCTTCCTCCTCTTGCTGTTGTCCTGCAGGTTCCCAGTGGCCTTGGGTTATCTGCCATATGCTGAATTGCAGATTACACACATGCCCTTAGCAAACACTCAGAGTAAATCAGATCCCCAGAGTTTTCAGAGTAGGAAATGCTATTTATAGTATTGCTTTTCTGGACAAAAGGCTCGAATATTTAAAGAAGGTTTAGGCTTACAGTCTGGTAGTCTCACTCATAGTAAAGGATCTGCCTCTGTTAGGAAACGTCCAAGTATCCCCCCCTTACTACATTTTTAAAATCTATTTCATCTCCAAAGCAGCAGTATTTTTATTTTTAAGGCTAATAATCCATTTCATATAAGGCAGGTGGAGTCTGGGGAAAATAATCCCTATAAAAATCCAGGAATATAAGATCTTAAGAGGTTTAGAGACATTCAGCTGTAAAAGATCACAGAAGATCTGTGTTATTGCTGTAAAGAATTGAAATGACCATTTGCATGCACCCAGCTTCATATACACAGTATGTGCATGTGAGTGCTTTCCTAAAACAACCCAAGAAAGGGACAGTAACAAAAGCAACAAAGAAACCAGGTTTCCTGACTTCAGTCTCGAAATGCTCGTTGCCAAAATAATAAACATATGACAGCTTGGTATTTCTGTAGCATCTTTCATCTTGAAGGATCTCAAAGTGCTTTGCAGGCTGGGAAAAACAAAGAGATCATGTTTTTGTTGATGAAATGCAGCCATCTCCAGGTCAGGATGCAGCAGACATTTAACACTAGAAAAGTACATCCTTGTTTTGAAAAAAGAGTTGCCTTCTGCTTTTGGACCTGCCTGAGGCACTGAAGATTGGAAGAGCACTTGCAGACCAAAGCAGCATGGTGTCCCTCCCTCACACCTTGCTACCAGCAACCCCCCTCTACAGTCTCTGCCAGCAGCTCAAGGCACTTCTTAGCTTTCTCTACCCAGTCACAACCTTATGAGGTCAAGCAGAAATCAAACTTTTAGTGAGTTTCCACCCAGGGAACTCAAACTCTCCAGCTTTCATCCTTTTCTTTGTATTTTAAAACTGCGCCACAATCCATCCTGTTTTCCTTGGTACAGGCTATATACTGAACCAGGGAACACTGTTCATTTCCTCCATTATGTTTATTTTTAGCTTGGTTTTATTTTATGTTAGCATATGCTGGGAAATGCTTTGGCGAGTTAACAGGAAAGGTGTTCTTATTTCCTGTGTGAGTGCCCTCCTCTGGTCCCCCAAAAGTGGTTTTAATGCATTAAGGGGAGTCTGGTTTGGATTCCTTTCATATGGAAATTAGGCATCAGGGAGAGAAAATCAGATGGTGGAGGGGACTGTTTACATATTTTCAATTGTTAAACTTTATTCAGCAAAGAGAAGAGGGCCATTTCCCAAGCAGGTTTTATTTGGCTTGTTTTCTTTCTTCTAGGCACCAAATTTATGCAGGGTCAATACATGAACTGTGTCTGTGCTGGTGTGAAAATTTGTCCTGAGTAGAGATGCTGGTGTTTCCTCTCCTTCCCTCTGGCTTAGGGTGCCCCGTGGTTGGGCACCATGCACAAAGGGGATGGATGCTTATGTTGGGATCCCAAGGTCAACCCTGATGGGCTGAGACATGCTCAGGTCAAGGTATGTACCTCCATCCGCACTCTGTCCTCACAGCTAGTGTCTGCTCAGGCTCTTGTGTGCACAGCACAGCCAGCATCGAGTTTGCCATGAGGACAGCATGTATTGCCTGGATGCCTGTTCCCTGCCTCTCCCAGGAAAATGCAGCCTCCTGGGTGCAGCACGAGGCCCATTAGAGCAGGTTGTATCTATACTGCACCATGCATATCCTCTCTCCTTGGCCTGGAGGAAAAAACCTCTCAAGAACCAAGCCCAGGATCCTGATCACCACCTTTCCTGGGGCATGGGCTCTGTCCTTGAGACCTCTCAAGATGCCTCTCCTGGCAGCAAAGCCTGTTGACCTCTGGCGTTTCTCTTGTGGGTCCCTGACTGGCTGATGGGCAGCAGTGGCCAAGGCTTTACTGTAGGACTTGATCATTCACTTCAACCAGTGGGTCCACTGTCAAACTGCAAGGTGGCAAGGGAAACCCTTGGAGGTGCAAGGAACATTTTCATGGGCTGCCCCATTCCCTTTGCTCACTGCAGCCCAGTCAGCTTCTTCAATTTAATGCTTTATATGGGCTTATTTAGGATGCTCAAGGCATCTTCTGACTTTTCCTGACACGAGCCAGTCTCATCTAGAAAAAAATATCTCCCAACACCAATTTGATTTTGAGTCAAACACAGCAGATGAACAGCTTAGAAACAGGGTGCTTGGTGTTGCCTCATGGAGAGGGCCACCCAGTCTTGCTCCAAGCATGGCAAACCCCTGATACATCAAGGGAAGGTGAATTACAGCACAGAGCAGTTGTGTGGTGCAAGGCATTTTTCCTTCCTGACCCCGGCATAGCTCTTGGTGAAATCCTGAAGCTTTATCTCAATTCCTTTATTCTCTTACCAGACATTATGTGTCCTTCCTGTGTCCAGTGAAGAAGGGAACAAGTCCTGGGAGACCCCGAGGTTTGCCTGCAGAGCCCTCGGTGTAACACTGCAGCCAGCCTGCCCCTGTTCTGTCCTGCATTCCCTAATGTCACATACAGGTACTAGCATTTTTTCACAGAAACTGGACTAAATGTGTCCTTCAGCAGGCTCTCTCATCTCATATTACAGGCTGTAACAGGTGATGAGTCCACCATCTCCCCTGCTGACCTATTCTTATATCTGGTAACCCTCTCTGCTGAGAAGTTGCCTCTGATTTCAAGATGAAATTTGTTGCTTTCACTCCATTCTTGTCAGAAAGGTTTACATGCCTCCTGCCAGCAGACTTCTTTTCTGTGTGTATGTGTCTGTGCAGAGTGATCAGATCCTCTCGCTATCTCCTCTCTGTCATGATAAATACTTTTTTCCTTCTTAAATCTCATAGCATAAGTCTTGCAGTCAGCTGTGGCTTCTGCTTGCAGGTCTCTTTTGAAATCCCTCCACTATTTCTATATCCTTTTTGGTGGTGGGTGTGGAACAGAAGTGAATTGCTCTGGACAAGGGAGGAAGGGGCAGAAATAAGGTGGAGCATGTTACCATGGGGATTGGAGATGGATAAAGGTGATCTTTGGGATAACTGAATATGCACCCTTGAGGAATACTGGCAGATAAATCCTACCTGCGTGCTGCTTTCACGATGGGCAGGTGAGCCATCTGCCTTCAGGAAGGAGTCAGGCCAGCTCCTCACAGGAGTGATGAAGATGTGGTCTGTCCCGTCTCGGTTTGGGAAGCTGACTAGACCAAAGTTGACATCCCTTTCAGCCTTGCTTTCTGTGCCTCTATAAATCTATTTTGGTGTAGCAAGCACAAAAAAAAAATGGAAAGGAACTGTCTGGAAATATATTAAGATTGATCTGCTCTTACTGCTTTTTCTGCCTTTGCCACTATGGCTACGGAGGGGCCAACAGGTCATTGACATCTTACTGGTGCCTTTTCTCTATCTGTGAGGTAGATGACAGTGGATGACTCACAGGGTTGTTATTTTTTTTTGCCAAGTTTCTCTGGGAGTCACGTACAGAAGCAAATATCTTTTCTTGAGGTGGCAACCTCAATGAAGATCGTAATCAAGAAGCATCACCACCGTTGGGTCTGTACATGTAGCCTGCTCCCACAAGGATAGTTGCCATCAGATTTACTGGAAAAGTGAGACCTTTCCCCTTCACAAGAAACATGCCTGAAGGGAGAAATTCCCAAGTATTTCCAAAACACCTTTTCTCATTTCCTAGCTATTTTCTTTTGCTAGACCACATTGGGGTAAACATCTTTTTTCTCACTGATGTTCAGTGCTACAATCCAGACTTCACCAGAGTACATGCAGTAACTACTTTTAACTTCAGGAGATCTGGCTGAAGTCTTTACCTTTCCATCAACATCTCCTATAAACCCCTTTCCCAAAAAAATTTGCACCATGAGGTAAACTTACTATAATAATTTTCCTCTGTTAGAGTTGGAGCTTGATGATAAGGGCTGTTTTAGCAGCAATCTTTGGGTTGAAAGCTTGGGTAGATACTGCAGCAATTTATGGATGATTTATTATACTTTAGACAGCTACACTGTATTTGGCTTGGCTTAGCTTGACTTGGGTAAATCCATTAATATTTTCTGGGTTCTGCAAAACAATTTCTGTAAAATGGGAAATTTCAGCTTTCCAGAATTTGGATTTTATCACAACAAAATGATGTCTCCCTACCCGCATTGTCACCACTGGTTCAACGTGCTCTATTGCTGGCAGTTGCCTTCTGCTTTTATTACAGAAACATGAAGGAACCCAAAATAAAAGTTCTGCTCTGGCTTATAGAATTGTTCCCATTTCAGAACAAAGCTCTTATCATTCCAGAGCAGTTAGGGCCATCACTAGGCAGAATTTCACAAATTTCCAGATCTGAAACTTTCTTTGGTGTATGAGTTATGGGAGTTGGTGAGCCCAGAAAATCATTCAGGCTGGTGCTGACGTGGAATAAGTTTGGAGAAAAACCTTGGTATTTTGTGAAAATGTTGACAAATCATTAGTTTGAACTTCAAAAGATGCTGGGTAAAAATAGTAATTTTTTTTTTTAAGTTTCATGCAGGAAAAAAAAATATTGGCTCATCCCACATCTTATACGGCCTAAATCAGAAATGGCCAAATGTCAGGAGTTTGCAGCTGCAATACAGGAATTTCATTTATCATGAAAAAGAGAAAGAACTCCTTCATGCTGAGATCAGAACTGGGCTAACTACACCATTTCCTCATCCAGCCTTCGTTAAGGTGTTCCAGCGGCTGCGAGCAATGATTTATTCCATCACATTACTCGAACCCTGGTAAGGCATATGGATCACAATGGGGCCAGGTCACATTGCTTTTTTTTTTTTTGTCCTGCACTTATATGGCATCAGGCTCAAGGGTGTCCTGGCCCAGAGTATTGCAGTGATAGTCATGATGATGCTGATAATGATAAAGGAGAAGTGATCAAGGCAAAGTTTATAGGTAGAGATTATATATATATATAATTTCTTTTTAAGCTTACTAATATCTTTGAGAAAATCAGACTGCTTTCAGTGACACAAACCCCTCTTCAGGTCTGGCATAGCAGCACCAGACTTCAAAGCTACATGTAGAATGAGAACAGCTTCTCAGAAATTGAGTCACTAGGTCTCGGATCATTTCCCAAATAAAACCTAGTGGGTATTTGTGGGATAGGGGTGGTGTTCATCACAGAGAAAACAGTGATAAGTTAGTCATCTTCTGGGGCAAAGAGAAAGCAAATTATTTTTAAAATATATCTGTATGCACATACAGAATGTGTGCATGAGTGTATTGTGTGGTGTATATAAAAAGAAAGATTTTGATATTATGATCTAAAATTATCAATCCCTTATGTGTAACTAATCTATATAACATTTTGCATGTATAATAATACAATAAGAAACTTGCTGATCTCTTGATCTACTTTATACCAGCATTACATTTCTGAACTGGTGGAAAACCAAAATGTGTCCAGAAGTGCTGAAAAGCATCAATGCTTTGTTACTTGTTATTTAACAACAAAGTTCTTTAATAACAGTGTTGTCCCAACTGCTGAGGCTGCCCCAGACAATGTACCATTGCTCTACCAGTGCCAGCAGAGCTGCTCCAGCCAAGCACTTGGCCCAACTGGATGTGTCCAGAGGTGCCACCACCCTCTCCGAACCAGCACTGAGATAAGCACCACATCCTGAGCATACAACTCAACACAAATTCACGAGCAGATGAAGTTAGGTGTCTTGGGGTCCTGCTGTGGCCACCCAGCTGCCCTGTAGCCTATAGTCACTTGGTGAACCTACCACTCATCTCCCAGCTCTGCTTCCCAACCTATGGGCTGTGACTTGCCCTGGATAATCCCCATGTGGCCAGAGGTGCCCAGGGATAAAGATTTTCTTGCTGTGGTGTGTTGATTTAGCACCAAGCACCATGGTAGGAGGAATGCTGCGCACCAGCTGCAGCTCCCCACACGTCCATGACTGGTGAGGAAGGGGAGGGAGGCAAGAGCAAGTCTGGAAGGAGAAGCTCATCCCCTTTCACACATGTGTGTGCAGACACGCATGCAAGGAGGTTTAGGACAGCAGCTCTGTCACAGGGAGGTGGAGTCAAGGGTGGGAGTGTCTGTGTGTGTGTGCACCAGGGGCACAGGCAGGGAGCAAAGCAACTGCCTGGAGAAGGTGACTGCAGGAGGGGAGGGGAAAGGGCTACAATTGGTACCAGATGCCCTCAGAAGCTAATGACCTGACAAACGCTGTGCTCATAAAACAAATTCTTTAAAAAGGAAGCAAATGGAAATATAAGCTAGTGAAAGAATTTGCAGCAGCTGCCCTGAAACCATTTCTCACTTCATAAACAGGTCTGCATTGAAAAAACAGCCCCTTTCTTCTTGTTCTCCTTTGTGGTCCCCTCCCGTGCCCACCAGTTCTTTCAGGGCTGTGGCCTGCAGGTTTCCACCGTGTCTTTGGCGCAGTGGACTTACCCAGAGTCAACAGCACATTGTGTTCCCTTAATGTCTGTCGGCACCTTTTTGGGTTTTGGTTTTGTTTTTTTTTTTTTTGGTTTTGGGTTTTTTTGTGTCGTTTGTAGGATTTCTAGCTGTGCATCCTTGGCTGGAGAGGTTGAGTGAATGCAGGGGTCAAAGGCTGCCTCTGGCTCCCCCGAGTGAAACAAGGTGCATGTAATTTATGCACATAATCTACCGGCAGCCCCGTGCAAAGCAGGGAGCAGAGGAGAGGCATTCGGGTACATCTTCCTCCCTTCTCTCCTCAGTTATCACCTGAAGCTGCAGCACCTCTGCCCAGCTTCAGGAGGGCTGCTGTCATTTTTTTGCACCAGTACCACTTGGTAAAAGATAAAGCCTGACTGCCAGATAATCAGGGCATTTTCTCGTGGGTGATGTTGTGTCAAGCCTGTGTCTTGGACCCATTCCATCCCAGGTAATTAATCTATTGGCTGCATGTCACTGACAGAGACTGTAGACCCCTGGCCGGCACTCCTCTTCACTGTGGGACTATTTGTGATGCTTAATTAATCAGTGCCTAATGGCTGGTCCTTGGAGGGAAGCTGCTGTGGTGAGGAGCGGGCTGTTTATTTCCCAGGGATGGGTGACACATTTCAAGCTTTACTGCGACCTCTTGTAACTTGAGGTGGTGCACAGGAGAGGCTAATTCCTCCTTTTAGTTGCATCTCACCTTGGTGGCCACAGCTGAGTCTCTAGAGCTGGACAGTTGTGTGTTGAAATGATCTTGATTCCAAAAAGCCTGATGTCAACATGAACAGGCTTGAAATGCTGTGCGAGCCTGTGGCAAGAGCAGAGCTGCTGAAGATCATCAAAGCAGAATGGGAGGGTGGCCAGAGTGGCGTGGAGGAGACAGCTGCACCATGTTCAGTTTATCCCTTCCACCACAGACTGTGTGGACACAAAGCTCGGGCAACTCTGCTGCTAGATCTGGGGAGGACTGTATGTAGTTTGAAGAACATCTCATGGATGGTTCCCTATTATCTGCAGAGGTTTCACCTCCAGCTAAACCTTTCCTTTCAGTTAGAGAATCCTCTGTGGATTCTCTGATATCTAATACAGGGTTTGACATAGCTGTCATCCTTCTATCAGCACAGGCTTTAAGAAGGCCTCTTCATCTTTTTTTCCCTGACCACTCGTTGCTGCAAATCTTGTCTTATTCTATGCTTAGGCTGACTGAAATTGAGGTGCGGATTCAAAAGTTACCAGGAAGGAGAAATACCCAATGTTACTGTCTGGTCTCTATTGCCTTTGGAAAGTGCAGATCTCTTGCTGTCCACTGTCTGTCCCCACACACTTGTGTCTGAGATACATGTGTGAGCAGAATATGTATGGGAGGACATATGAATGGCTGCAATCATGTGTGAGTCTAACGGTGTACTCCCTGTGGCACCGCAGAGCACAGTTTCAGGAGGTCTCTTGCCACAAGTTCTCTGGTGTCTAGTATGACATGAGCATGTTGGGATGAGAAAATGTCATGTGGTAGAGACTGCCTCACTTCTGGAGAAGCTGCAGCGCTCTCAGGAAGGTGCTACTATGGCCATTGTTTATTCCTTGTGCATTCAGGAGTGCTGCTTGATAGGACCACCTGTTATAAACTTTCCCACTTTGGCCATGGGAGTTGTGTCCATGCTGGATATGTCACCTGCCTGCCCTCTACCCATGATCTCCTTCCTCTTGCTCCCTTGGTCCACCTACATGGAGCACCACCAGTCCCTTCAGTGTCAGGCTGTGTGCAGGCTCTGTGCAATGCAGCCTGTGCATCCTGGGGCAGAGGAGCTGGAGTAGCCCCACCAGAGAGCATGGATTTTGGAAGGAGAGTTGTTGGGCCATGCCAGCTTTCATCAGCTTGGAAGGACATGGTGGTCTCTGGGAAGGTATGGGCTGGGGTTGGGCCAGCCAAGGCAGAGCTGGGAAAAAGTACCCTCCTGGTATCATTGTCAAGAGACTTCAAGCCTGGAAGAAGCTGGGACAGAGGGATAGGTGTGCACCTCTGTAGGCATCTGTGACCTGCTGAGCATCCTCCACAGGTGCCACCCAGAGAAAGCCCCTCCTTGCTGCAGAAGCCCTGGGACCCACTTGCTGATCCCTTCCCTCTTCTCCATAGCTGTGTCCATGGTGCCTGTGCAGGATTGAGAAGCTGCATGCAGCCACTGCTTGCTCACGCTGCCACCCTCAACTGCACCTCCGACGGCCTGAGGCACATGGTGTGCAACGTTGCCTGTGAAAAGGGCTTTGTCCTCCGCTCCAGCAATGGGAAGAGCCTGGGCTCCAGGCAGGTGAGTGGACCTCAGGGTGGGGGTGACCTTGCAGCCTGTTGCACCAAGTGCTAGTTAGGAAAGTTTTAACCACCCCAAGGTGGTTGGAGTGACCCCAGGACAGCTTGTTCCTCCAGACCTGATCTCCTTACTGCTCTTCCAACAAACCTCAGCCCAGTGGAGGCTCTGGTGCTGGACCTTCATTCCAGTGGCTGGTGGTCCTGCTCTGGGGACCTCTCTCCTTCCTCTCTCCTAAGCTTCCTCTTAGCTGCCTGCAGGCCACGGCTCTGCCTGACAAAAAGCCACTGCATGGGATGTCCCAAGTCAGGGTGATTCACTCCCACAGAGGGAGAGGTAGACATTTCTGTTCTCCAGATGGGTATTGCTGGGAGGGTTAAACATCCCTAGGACATTTTTTCTCTTAAAGTTGAAGTTAGTGGCTCAGGAAAAAATGAAGTCATTGCAGAGCAACTATATTTAGAGGGAGCCGACAGAGCCGAGAGCTTTTCTTCCTTTGTGTTGCGTTGCAATAATGTTGCCCATGCCAGCAGGGCAGTGCAGAGGTCACCATGAAAGAGTTTTTCCTGCTTTCCAGAGGGCTGGGGGATGCCTCATAAAAGCACAAGCCAGCATGGCTCTTAGCTGTTGACAGAGAAGACCTGGAACTGATGTGTCCTTGGGAGCTGAGCTGCCTCTGGTCTGGGTAGTCACCTTGGCAGGGCACAGAGTCCCCCACCCTTAGGCTGTTCCTGGAGGGGGAACAGGAGTCTTTGGGGCTGAGTTGGTCCCTGTGCCAGCCTGAGGGAGAGCTTGAACTTGCACGGGGTGGAGACAGATTGAGGTCCGTCAGGCCATGTCAACAGGATGGACCTCTCAGCCCCTTGGAGAGTTGCAAGTGCTCATGATGCCTGGCAAGCAGGTTTCCCGTGCTGCAGACATTGGTGTTTGCTGAAAGAGAGGTGGGCTTTGGGAAGTGCAGTGAGGCAGCGGAGGATTCACCGCTCAGCCCCTCGTCACTGGGGAGGTTAACTACACTGCCACACAGCTCTGTGGGCCAAAGCATGCCCAGGGAAAACTAAGTGTTGCCATTCTCCTCCGAGATGAAACTGCACAAAATAAATCTGCCTCAGGTGACAGTTTTCATGCATTTGGCAGTGAGATGGGAAACTTCTGGACAGAGCTTTGCCATGTGGTTGTCACAGCAGATAGCAGCTTGCAGGTGCCCTGCCCTGAGTCCCCAAGTGATGTTACTGGTTTGGCTGTGTGACCCTACACATATTGAGGCATTTTGGGAAAATGATACACACAGCTCTCCCCTGAGCATCCTCTCCACCTGGTTCAGCTACACCATGATCCTGCTGCTTACCTAAGAATACCAGACTCAAATTACTGATGTCCTTCAAAGGCACCATGTCCAGGTTCAATCAAAATACGTTGGCTGGGAGGATGGGTCACACATTTGACTGTATGAGCAGCATGGTTGTACTCAGCCAGCGAGGAGACATCAGATACAGTTGAAACAAAACCTTTTGGTCTGTAGCCCCTGCCGGATGACTGCTGGGCTGGGGTTAGCTGTCTGGGAATGGAAATAATAGAACAGTTTAGGTTGGAAGGGACCTTGAAAAGATCATCTAGTCCAACCCCCCTGCCATGACTAGGGACATCTTTCACTAGACCAGGTTGCTCATGGCACACTGTCATCCACCACTCTGTTTTGATAAGTCCGTGGCACATGTTGATCATATTTAGTGGTGGGACCACTGGGTGTTAAGTTCTCATGCAGTCCCCCAGCTCTGTAAGAGAGGCTGTGTAATTAGGATTTGTAAATGAGGTTATATGAACCTCTGATTTCAGTGGGGTCTATGGGCTGAGGCATGAGAGGATCGGTGCATTTAGGGGAAAAACAATCAACAGGAGAGCTGTCTGTCAATGGCTGAAGTAACACTTGATCTTATAGGGGAGAAAATTGCAGCACACAGAACTAGGAATAACTTGTAGCTCAGGAAGTCATAGTATATTTTGAAGGGATTTTCCTTTTTCCCTTAATGTGCTGTGGCACCGCTCAGACAGTGTACATGCAGCTAATGTTTTCTAGAGGCAAGCAGTTACAGACCAAGCATTAGAAGGTCTCTTGAGCAGGTGGCTTGTGTGTTACCTCAAGGGCCTCCATGAACAGGTAGGGGCTTCGTGACTTAGTGGGAAGAAGGGGCACTTTGGGGGAGGAAAAATGGGGGAAAGCTCTCCTTGTCCTGAAACCTGGGTCAGCCCTTTCTGCTGTGGTGGCAAACCGGTAGATTAAAGCTCACTTGCAGGGGTCTGATGGAGCCTTGTTTTCCCCACAGCAGGAGGTGGTGCTGACATGCAGCTCAGGGCGGTGGGACAGATCTGTGACTTGTGACCCTGTCGACTGCGGTGTCCCTGACCAGTCCCATGTGTACTATGCTGAGTTCTCCTGCCTGAAGGGGACCACCTACCTGCAGAGATGCTCCTTCTCCTGCATCCACCCAGCCAAGCTTCAAGGTACAGTCTGGAGTCCTGAGGGATTTAACTCTTCCTGTTTGGTGCCACCTTTTCATGCCTGTCCCAAGCCATTCAAACAGAGCATTCCAACTTTGAAATTCCCAGTTATCCTGGTTATTCCCAGCCAGGTGGGCTCTTGAGAGACCTCCCAAAATGGTGGGCATCCAGCCCCCTTCAGCAGGGATACCATAGTGTGGGGATAATTCCCTTTGACTCCTATCCCCTGGCTAGCAGCCCTTATCCATCCACCTCAGGGTGTACAGATGTCTTCTCCTGATAGCTGGTGAGGTCTGGCACCCTCCACCATTACAGGGACGAGGGAGGCAAGAAGTGCGCAGGCAGCCAGCATGGACAGACAGAGAGGTCTTCAGAGCCAAAAGTGGCTCGGTGCCTGGAGGCTGTGGGAAAGTGTGTGGTTCAGGAGTCCTGGGGCTGTATAAAGCCATAGAGACTGATGCTCACAGCTGCAGAGCAGTCTGGGAGATGTTCACCACCCAGACACACAGCAGTCCCCCAGACACGCCGTGGCCTGGCTTTCATTCTGCCGACTCCATCAATAGCCACAGGAATGTTTTTAAGCCAAGTCAGAAAAAGAGAGCTACTGTTCCTGTCTATATAGGGCTGAGCTGGATGGGATTTGAGGGGGTAATTGCCTTGACAGCTTCAAGCATTGGGACTTTATGTGAGTTTCCATCAGTGCCTTTGCTCTGAACAATCACATTCAACAAATCATTTTAATGGGTGCCCTATTTTATGAAGACATTTATAGCTGAAACGTATGAAAATAATTTACTATTTTTTTTTTAAAGTTAAATCTAAGGAGCAAAAACTGCAGGGAATTAAAGTCTCATTTCATGACGGGGGGATGACGGCAGATCCCCAGTGTGAGCTGATCAAAGGGTAGCATGCAAATGATGACTCAGCAGCCTAAATTCTACATGAACCAATGCCTGTTGCCTTGGGTGGGTCAGCTGAGGGCAGGGCTTTAATCTGATCTTTCACTCACAGTCACCTCTTGCTCCCGCTGAAGTCAACAGGAGGTTTGCCATGGGCTCCCTTAGCGGGAAGGCGACCCCTTGATGGAGTGCCCTGGGTGACTTCCAGCAGCTGACATGATGGCTGGTGGTGCTCAGCCAAGGCTGCCGAGCCGTGCGGGTAAACTCACAGAGGTCCAGCCGACTTGACTGAGCTGTTGATGCAGGGACGTGCCTGATGCTTGTTCTCCCCGAAGGATCACATCCTTATGGGCAGGCTCTCAAAGCTAATAAATGCTAAGAATAGGCAAGGAAAGGATGACATGGCTGCACAGTGCTTGGAGATGGGGGGCAACCCTCGGCAGTGCCAGCCTACCAGGAATGCAGGTGCTGCATGGAAGCATGGTCTTGTCCCTGGTCCAAGAGCAGTTGTAGGCAGAGCAGCAATCCCATAAAAAGAAAGCAATGCTCGAAGGGAGTATGGAGCACTCTGGCCACACCAGGAACCTGCTGATCCAAACCCCTCAGTAGGAAGATTTGCATTCACTCCAGTCCAGCTTTTTTTTCTTGCTTAGCAGTTCCCAGTGAACCATCCATCATCCACACATGTGGGTCATGCAGTCCTGGACACTTACCGCAGCTACCCAGAGCTGTGCAGTTTTGATCACCCATTAGCTGGATCTACCAAATGCCCTTTTCTCTAGAGGGATGACAGAGACTTGGGCTGTAATATCCAACCCAAGCCTTTTTGGGTGGTTTGAATTCCCAGACATCAATTAAGGCTCCCACATCTGTCCTGCTGGCACTTCTCAGCTTGTGGTGCACATGTAGCACAGGGTATGACAGCTTGTAAAGGAAGGTAAGGACAAGCTGCAGAAAGCACCTGGGGAGTCTGGCGATGGGCTGAGCTAAATATGACAGATAGCTGTCATACACAAAAGCCCACTGTCATACACCAGCCCACTGGAGGCTCTTCTGAGGCATCACCAGAGAGGGGAAGTTTAAGGGAAATTTATGGGGGGATTGCAGAACCAAGATCCTTTCTCTGTTCCTTAGAAGCTGTCCCTTCCCCACGTCTGTCTGCATTCAAGGAATTTGGTTTCTGCCCCAGCCTGACCAACCATGCAACGGAGTGCATGGTCTTCATATTTGTTGCCTCCCTTGGCATCAGTATCCACTCTAGCAAGAGGACTTCTTTTGGTTGCTCTGAGCTTCCCTCAGCAGGACTCCATCGCCAGGTCGGCTGTAACCCCAACACACTGCTCTTTTGGCATCAGGAATAAACCAGTGGCTGACCTGCCTGGAGGACGGTCTCTGGTCACTCCCCGAAGCTTACTGCAAGCTGGAGTGCGACGTGCCTCCTGCAGTGGCCAACGCCAAGCTCCTGACACCGCAGTGCCTGCAGGGGAACCACGACGTCGGCTCGGTCTGTCGCTACAAGTGCAAGCCTGGATACCATGTGGCCGACAACACAGCAGGCAAGCCTAAGAAGTAAGTCTGTGCAAGATCTGTTATCACCATTTCCTTCCTCCTCCCAATGTGAGCAAGGAGGAGAGGTGATGGCAGTCTCAAAAAGCTGATTTGATAAGTACAAGGCAGAGCAGCTTGCTCTGGTCATGCAGATTTCTTGAGATACGAGAGGCATTCCCCTGGTTTAGGTGAGAGCAGGTGGGAACAAGATGCAAGCTGCTGTTGCATGCATGTCTACATTAAATGCCTTAACCTAAAGTGGATTTTCCTGTACACCTCGGTGTACTTGTCAGTTGTTGAAAATTAAGCATGTACAGAAGGTTTGTGGACTCTCAGGTAATTAGATGTAATAAGATACTGGAAGATTCCTGGAGCTGCTGTCTCTCCTAAAAGTGATAAAACGTAGATCAAGGCACCTGGGGTTGTAAGAATGAATGGCTGCCTTTTGTCAGGGTTAGTATTTTACCGACTGCACATCTTGACTAAATTTAATTTCAAGAATTGGCACTTCAATTGGAGAAGATTTTTCCCAGTGCTTTGGGGAAAAATTCCTGGTGATTCACTAGCCCTGTGCTCAGCCAATATTGTGACACTGTGGGGTAAAGCAGCATTTTGTCTGTGATACCTCCAGCTGAAGTCCCTGTTGGGTACAGTCACTAAAGATTCCCTGGCGCTGTCTGGGTCCTCCCCAGAGTCTTGATGCTAGCCCAAATCAGGTAATTATGTGCTAATTGTTTAATGCCCCCTTCCAGTTTTAATTGGATGCAGACTTCATCTCTGATTTGCTCTGGGGTAGGGTTGTTGTACACTGGGAAGCAGTTGCCAAATTTCTTGCCTCGTAATGAAGGAAGTGGTTTCTGTAAACAGCTTTTTGCAGTGTTAGGATCATTTCTAGGGCCAAGGGGAGCTAAGCAAATTATGATTATGGCTGCAATCACATGGACTGCTTTGCAAACTGCAGAGCAGCTTGCGTGCCTGTGGCATTTCAGGCACTGGTCATGCAATCGGATCAACACAGCTTGCAAAGTTAGGCCATCTCAGTCATGCTGCAGCAACTGCTGGTAAGAAGGATGGCCTCTGGGAGTTCCTGAGGCTCCTCTGATTTGTGTGTAACTTCCCTATGGGTCCAAACAGCCTGTGAGACAAGTCAAGGAAAATCATGCGAAGTGGTTTACATTTTCATAGCAATGCACATTGACATAGCATTTTCCCATTTGCTGTTATCATTACTACTAATTCATCTAACATCTTTAATAATAGAGTATGATCCTGTTACGGTAAGCAAAAAAAAGAAAAAACATTAACAGAAGCAGAAACATCATTGTTTTCTTATCATGCAGATTAACTGCTATGTGAGTGGCCTGATTCAAAGCAAAAGCCTTTCCTTGGAAGTGTAAATGCTGATGTGCCCTCTCACCTGGAGCTCTGTGTGTATAGTCAGCATGAGTACAAACCCCTTGGCACACGTACTGAGTAGCAGCTACTAGCCAGTAAGCAGGCCAGTCAATTACTTGATTGCTGGAAATCCTTCTGATGTTTCAGCCCTGGCAGGCAGAGGATGGGAGCTGCCAGAGTGAGAGGTCGTTTTCTTTGTTCAGGCCAGATTTGGAGAAAGCAAATTGTTGGAGAAGGTGATGGAGAGCTCTGGAAGGGGCCAGGACTAGTGGGGTGCAGATTGCCAATGTCTTGGTGAGGGAGCAGGGTCTCAGCTGATGACTCAGACATCAGGTTTTGGGATCTTCTGAAGCCTTGCTGGGTTCTTTCTGGGTTCAGCAAAGTGAGTTCTTGATCTACTGTTTCCCTGTTGTCCATCAACCCAGCAAGCACCAGTCTTGATAAAGGATTTAGTGTTGTAAAGGTGTTGATGGGCATAAGAAAGCAAGAGTCTTCATGTATACTAGATATTGGACAAAAGCCAGGCATGATCCACAGCTGCCACTGAAGACTCCCCATGCCAGCTAACTAGCCCAACCTTGGAAATATAGTCAGGCTTCCCATCGTGTGACACTTCCAGGACAACCAAGAGATCAGGCCCAGCCAACGTGGGTTTATGAAAGGCAGGTCCTGCTTGACTAACCTGATCTCCTTCTATGACAAGGTGACCTGTTTAGTGGATGAGGGAAAGCCTGTGGATGTAGCGTACCTGGACTTTAGTAAAGCCTTTGATACCATTTCCCACAGCATTCTGCTTGAGAAACTGGCTGCCCATGGCCTGGACAGGCGTACTCTTTGCTGGGTAAAAAACTGGCTGGATGACCAAGCTCAAAGGGTGGTGGTGAATGGAGTTAAATCCAGTTAGCAGCCGGTCATAAGTGGTGTTCCCCAGGGCTCAGCGTTGGGGCCAGTTCTGTTTAACATCTTTATCAATGACCTGGATGAGGGGATTGAGTGCACCCTCAGCAAGTTTGCAGATGACACTAAGCTGGGTGGAAGTGTNCATGTTGAGGTGCTGGAGTGTGTCCAGAGAAGGGCAACGAAGCTGGTGAAGGGCCTGGAGAACAAGTCTTATGAGGAGCAGCTGAGGGAACCGGGGTTGTTTAGTCTGGAGAAGAGGAGTCTCAGGGGAGACCGTATCACTCTCTGCAACTTCCTGAAAGGAGGGTGCAGCAAGGTGGGTGTTGATCTTTTTGCCCAAGTAACTAGTGATAGGATGAGAGGTAATGGCCTCAAGTTGTGTCAGGGGAGGTTTAGATTGGATATTAGGAAAAATTTATTTACTGAAAGAGTGATGAGGCATTGGAATAGGCTGCCCAGGGAGGTGGTGGAGGCACCATCCCTGGAGGTGTTCAAAAAACATGTAGATGTGGCACTTCAAGACATGGTTTAGTAGGCATGGTGTTGTTGGGTTGACGGTTGGACTAGATGATCTCAGAGGTCTTTTCTAACCTTAATGATTCTATGATTCTAACTACCTGAAAGGAGGTTGTAGTGAGGTGGGTGTCGGTATCTTCTCCCAAATAACAAGCAATAGGACAAGAGGAAATGCCTCAAGTTGCACCAGGGGACATTTAGATTAGATATTAAGAAAAATTTATTCACTGGAAGGGTTATCAGGCACTGGAAGAGGCTACCCAGGTAAGTGGTTGAATCATCATCTCTGGAGGTATTTGAAAGACAGGTAGATGAAGAGCTTAGAGACATGGTTTAGTAGCGGATGGGTACGGTTGGACTCGATGATCTCAAAGATCTTTCCCAACTGAATGATTCTATGATTCTATGAATTATTCTTCTAGCTCTAGCCATCATGCCTTTTTAGAGGGATACGATGGAAGGAGTGTAACCCCCCCGCTGGCCTTGCCAACAGCTATGGGGCTTGGACTGTTCTCCAGGGAAGGTGTAGAGGCATCTTTTGGGTGTCTATACGTTCCCAAGAGATCAGCCCACTTTGCTACTCTGTGAAAGACATGCTTATCTCACAGCACTGTTACAAGACGCTTGGTCATTTCTTTTAAGGGCTGCTTGTAGGCACCTTTCTTCAGGGATGGCTCTAGATCCCCCATGGACAGGGACAGTTAAGCTGTACTGTGAACCCAATGCAGCCAGTGCTCAGCATCACCTCCTGACTAGCTGCTTTTTTGATCAGCCTTCTGCAGTGCATTCCTCTCTCATGCACCTCATAAAACATCGTGGCTGCCACAGCTGCACTGGGGACCATACCCCTGGGGCTTTGCTCCTCATGTGGCACAGCTATGGTGCCCATCTTATGCAGGTCTGAGCCATGACTGGGATCCAGCAGTCTCCATCCAAGACGAGATACTCTTGGACACGGATGCTCATATTATTCCCTCGCTTCTGTTTCCTTAGTTGAATTTTACTGCAGAGGCAGTGAGGTTACTTAGAAGGCTCCTGTAACCTTAGCTGAAAATCATTTCCCATAGCCTAAGTGGAAGAGAAAGGGGATAAAGAAATCTTTTGTCTCAGAGAAGATGCTTTTATCTATTAACCTGAGTGAGGAAAGGTCCTTCAGAAACCACTGTTTGTCAATGAGGGATCCTCAAGAAAATGTTGATTGTGTAATCAAGATCCTGCCAGAGATTTGCTTCCTTTCTGCTGGCAGGATCATCTGACTGGTGATGCTGACATGAAGGGTAAGTCTTCTTTGACTCTTACTAAAGGAAATCCATTTTCATCCTGGAGAGCCCACATAACAGCCCAGTTTCCAGCTGCCAAGTTATTTCACATCTAACCCCAAAATAACTGTAACAAGGAGAACTTAAAACGTGCATTCGTGCTTTGTGATGAGAGATCTCTGGTTTTGGGCAGCATCTGTTCAATGGCAGCACCCAACCTGGATCGCACAGAGCAGTGAACTGCCAAGGAGCAATGTTTGCCATCGTTCAGGGTTGCAGCATTGAAAAGAGCTGGCCTGAAAGTCAGAGGTCAGACCAGGGAAAATAGACATCACCCCTGTAGTGGTCCCTGCTGTTGCTTCCACCGCAAAGTGTCATCTGAAACAGCTCTCCAACAGGAATAGCTAGGACATCCTTTAGAGGAGCACGCTAATGCTGGGGGGATGCTTTCATTTGGGGGACAAAAAAGGTCAGACATTGCAAAACAGTTGTTTCACTTGCCCAGCGTGGTATGATTCCTTGGAGAGAAGACATTTTGGGATCTCAAAGCTACTTTTGTGAAGGGTTGAGCCCCTTCTGCTAGCTTGAGGGAATGAAGCAAAGAACTGAGCACCAAGGTCTTTTCAGGCAGCTTTGAAAGTCTCAGCCCATATTTTGACCAGAGATCAAGGGAGCCACAAGACAGCCCAGCTCCCTGGTGAGCTTCCACAGAGATGTCAGCCTCTCCATCTCCTCTCCCTGTTCAAAGACTATGGAGACCATGAAAGAGGGAGAGCATGTGGAGAAAATGGACTGGAAGGAGTTGGCAGACCAGGGGCTGAAAACATATCAGACTGCAGCGGGCAAAGCAGGACAGCTAACCCTGGGAGCATTGAAGTTTAGCGGGGCACCAACCCACAGTACGTTTGCGATGGGTGCAAAGGCATGGGGCACTTGCTGCTTCTGCCCACATCTGGCCCCTTCTAGATAAAAGACAAACACCTGCACAGCTGAGGGAGCAAAGCAGCCAGGCAAAGAAAAAACAGGCTGTCAACTGGACTCCTGTGTCACTTCCACCTCTAAGGGCTTTGATGAAGATTTACAGCCCAGGTTGCCCAGGCTGTCTGGAGCACAGCAGTGAAGGTCCTACAAAGCTGATGTTGCTTTCTTTCAATTTGCTGGCAAATCGTCCTGCTTCTCACCTATTTTTTGAAGCTGTCAGTCTCCTGCCATAGGAGATGAGGCTTTAGGCTCATTTATCACCATTCCTGTACAGCAGACCCAGTTCCCCCAAGCTGGCTGCCCCAGTACACAGCTGGATCCTGGCCAGGCTCCTGCATGCTCAGCTCCCGGAGCTGGGCAAGCACTCAGGCCTTCATGGCAGACGCAGCCCTTGCTGGCTTCAGACATCTTCCCTGCCTCCTCTACCCATTAGGCATCTGCTTGCCCAGTTGGAGGGGGAAGCTTTGACTCCGATTTTCCTGGCTTCCTTGTTAATCCTTGAGAAATGCTGCTAACCCAAATCAGAAGAAGTTGGAGGGTCTGGAAATTTCACGCTGCTATGAGGTTGTGGGGTTTTTTACTTTTTTTTAAAGCCTCTCCCTTCCCTTCTCTTTGTGCCTTAATATAAACTGCTCGCTTCATATGTGTGGCAATGGTCTACACGCTACCTTCTACCCAGGGGTCAGCCCAGGCTATCCCTGTTTGAAGTTCCCCAGCATGAATGCTGGAGGTGGGGTGAGCCGCCAGAGCAAGGCGGTTTCTCCCTCCAGGTCTAGGGGGGGTGCAGTTCTGGGGAGAGGAGGGAGAGGCCATGCACAGTGCTGGCCCCCGCTGGGGTCACTCTAGCACCACATCAAGACGAGGAGCCCTGGTGAAGATGATGGGGCTCTGAATTACAGCATACACCTGTGCAAACTGCAGTTCCCATGGTGTGTCCTCCCCATGCTCAGCCCCTCTTCCCAGGTCTTCCCACGGCTCCTGGGCAAATGGCCTCTGCTGTGATTCAGAGGAGCTACAGGGAGGTGCTGTGGCTGCATCAGTAATACCCTGATGGCCAGGGTTTGTAAAGGAGTTTGCTCAGTGCCTGAGGCATCGCTGTTGCAGTGAGGCTTTGCACCACCAGTTTGCTCCTATTGCCGTAATGCCATCAGCTTAATCCCCAGTGATTTACCCCCTGCAAGTCATACAGCTGGATCACACCCTGCATGCCAATGTCAGGCAATTCAAGAAGGGGAAAATGCTGCCTGAAGACCTGGATGTCTAACACATATCAGTACCTCTTGGCACATGCCTTTGCTCACCTTTGAAGGTGGGCAAAGAAAAGTGTTTTAACAGATATGGGAGGAGGCAAGGTCTGATGGGGACATCTTCGAAAGGCAGTGACCATCATCCCAGAGGAAAGGGTGAGCAACCAAGAAAGTTAAATTAGGGGTGGGCTGAAACCACAGATGGCCACAATGGGTTCCAGAGTTGCTCCTCCTCTCTACCTTCCAAAATAGTATGTAGCTGCAGTTCCCTTCAGTCAATTCAAGGCTACTGATCTCAGGATGACTTTGCAGCACCACTTTCTGTTCAGGTGCTCACAGCGTGGCAACCCACACTCCTGGTGTTGTCTGTCAGATAGATTTGTGCATAGCTCTGTGCTGGGGGACCTGCCACATCCCATCCCATCCCCTCCCCTGCCTGCCTCCATGTTACCTGCGGGAACCTGAATTCACCACAGTGGGAACCCACTGTCCCCCTTATACAGTCTTGAGCAAAAACAGCTCCCTGATTTCTGAAGGGAGAAGGGGAATCTCTAAAAAGCTGTAAATATTTGAAAAGATGAGAATGTTTCAACAAGTTCTGAAATTTCCCATCCAGGAGTTCCCAGCAGAAATGTGATGGGGATGGCCACCAGCTCCTGCCCCATGTCTGGTGGTGGGGTGTAGATGGAGTCCCTTCACTGCTCCGGGCTACATGACCCTGCACCATGTGTTGGGGGGTGGCTGGGTGGCCCCATGCAATGTCTGCTGCTGCTCAGAACTAAGAGGCAATTTAGTGCCTCCCTCCAGGGGTTTCTCTAACCCAGTTAAACCCCCTTCTGTGTACCTGTGGCATGCTATAAACTCCATAACATGGCATCTGGGGCCCTGCCTGCTGGCACTAGTGGTGGGAGAGGGCAGGGGCAAGCAGCTGGATAGGAGGGTGGGGAAAGAAGTCTCATTAAGGATGGAGCAATCGGCACTGGCTCAGGTAAAGCCCATCAATGCTGTCAAACCTGTGTGTCAAAGTCTGGAGTCACAGTGACGTGTCCTCTTCTGTGACAGGTGTCTCCAGCCAGCCCGATGTCTTGTGGGGGTTTGATGCCTCTCTGTAAAAGATGCAGTGTCTCTATGACTGCCAAGGACAGGAGACTGAAAAGCCAGCGGGCTCCGCTCCTTGACTTTTTCTCCCTTTCTTGTTCATTGTTTTTTTGGCAAGTAGTTTGCGCCTGAGCTGTTTTAGCAGCACAGGATGGTATTGGTCTGCTGCAGTACAACAGCCCCTCAGTGAGAGCGGGACTGACAGATCTGGCTGGAGTATAAAGAAGGAGCCTCAGGAGTAGCTGGGCACAGGCCAGAAGGATTTACTGGTGGAGGCTCACTCCATCTAGCAAAGTATGTCGCTACTGGCAGTGGGACAAAGCAGCTCAGGACCAGCAGCGGTTGCGGGGCAGAGAAGAATGGTTTAGGGCATCACAAGAGGCGGGGTGGTGAGTGCAAGGAAAAAGCATTCAGTGCTCCTAAATCAGTGCGATCTCTCTAGTGAGGGGAAGAAAAGGTCCTGGTTGAGCATGGGCTGTGCTCCAGGAGAGGTGTCTCTAGGCTGCTCCTGCCTCTGTGGGATGCTTGGCACAGCTGAGGTGGGGTTTGTTTGGGGTACTGCAGCCCAGTCTGGCATCTGTGTTTCCCCAGGAAGTTCCTGAAGGTCCAGTGCCTGGAAAGCGGGCAGTGGGAAGAGGGGCGCTGCGTCCCCGTGGTGTGTGAGCCACCTCCTCCCGTCTTTGAGGGCATGTACAATTGCACTCAGGGCTTTGAGCTGGACAGCCAGTGCATCCTCAACTGTGAGCCACAAGGACAACAGGTGAGTGACTTGGTGGGGAGGCAGAGATCAGCCAACTGTTGTGCTTCAGAGCACCTGAAAAGTGCAGGGCTTCCTGTGCCCCACTGTGCAGAGGGTCCAGATTGGCCATCCCTAGGGCTAAATGACCTTGTACCACCAAACAGCAGTTGCCCTGCAAACCCAAAGCTTTTCTTGCTGGATACTAGCCATGACACAGGGTGCACCACTACCTGGGGATGCTCTCCTGCTCCCTGGTGACCCTTCCAAAAAGCAGTGGTCCTAAGCAAGCCTGTTTGTCTTGAGTGAAAAGGGTCAGAAAGCAAAAGTAGAGGGCTTCCAAAGGGTTTTGGAAGCTGTTGCAAATGCATTCACCTGTGATGATGGGCATCCTTGCTGCAGCAGGCTTGCTAACCTAGGACTTGCCTGTGGATGGAGGCTGCTCTCTGCCAGGCTCTTCCACCCAGGTTTTTCATCCAACCTGCTGGAAGGGTCTTGCCAAAAGAAGTGCGGTTGATTCCCTCTAATGGGATCCAGCAGCAGCTGGAAAACAATTCAGTTCCTGGTCAGTAGTGCAAAGCACACATAGGCTGGACCAGATGGCTGGAACCCATCTGCCCTGGAGAACTTCCCTCTGGACTTCACTGGCAGGAGGGAGGTCCTTGCATTTTGCTCCTCCCAGAGCTGGGCAGTGACCAGGCAGGGTGAGCCCTGCTGCTGCCGGTAGTAATGCTGGCCACTCTCCCTCTGCTTTGCAGGTTCCTATCATCTGCACCAAGGAGGGCTTATGGACAGAGGAGTTCAAACTGTGTGAGAGCTTACGAGGCACCTGCCCGCCACCCCCAGAGCTGAATTTCGTGGAGTACAAGTGTGAGCAGGGGCACGGCATAGGTGAGGGCAGATGACAGCTAAACAGAAAACCAAACCTTATGTTGAGTCAGTCCTCCCAGAGAGCTGAAGGTCACGATGACTTCTCTTCTTCTAGCAATCCCCATTAAATCTATGAAAAAAGTGCTATTTTCTCATCTGTTTTCTTTCTAAACACAGAGCCAGGGTGGTTTTAGCCTTGTGTATGCCCTGGATGTACTCACAGGCAAGACTCAAACCTAAAGCTGGCTCCAGTGTAAGCTCCTTTTCAGAAGGAGCAGGGACTCATCTTTAGGGCAAACCCAGCCCTCTGCAGTAATTTTCCTAATCTCTAGCCCTTCATCCTTCCAAGGTCTCTCCAATTGTTACTACTGCTGACGTTTGCAGGGTTAATGTTGCAGGTCCTAGATAAAAGCCACAATAACAATCGTGTGTAACAGGGCACTTTCACCAGATGAGGGACCACATCATCCATTCCTTTCTCCAGGACTTGGTTGCTTTGTGCTTTCAAGAAAAGCTGCAATGCTTGGTCACAGTCATTGCACCTTGTCTGGCATCCTGCTGGACAGGATGCTTGAGCAAAGCCCGTATCACTCTGAAGTAAACACACTAGTCATCCAGGTCTGACCAAAACAGGCTGAAGCGAGTCTAAGGGCAGGGCCTGCTAAGGTTAAGCTTTGGACAGACCTGATGTGAGGCTGGGGTTAGAGCTGGGATCCACCTGGGTTTCCAAGGTGTTTTTTGCAGCTTTTTTTCTTGCTGGGCCATAGGAAGGCAGTGGGAATTCACTGTGGTAGAAAAACTATGAAAGGTGCTTCCTAACATGGCAACAAACATCCCATAGCATTCAGACCAGACTTATTTTCTTGCTGGATCCCATGTCCTGCTATAAGGGCTTGAACCTCTCTCTTAGGGCGTGTTCAGTTTTCCTCTCGTCTAGGAGAAGGGAACTAGCCACAACTCCTGTAGGCTCTTGCATAATTCAGGATATGGGGAAGGAATTGTCATCCCAGGTTGGCAGGAAAAGTTTCTCCTCTATGTCTGCCTCTACCCTTAGTGAGGAGCCTACATGTTTGGGTCTGGTGCCCTCCTGTAAAACATCATTGCCTAGTTCCTGATGAAGTCCTTAAGGGTCTCTCTCCTCCCGCAGGTGCTGTGTGCATACCTTCCTGTATCATACCTCCCAGTGACCCTGTCATATTGCCGGAAAATGTAACTGCTGAGACTATGGATCACCGTCTGCAGCCCACCAGAGTCCAGGTAAATGGGAAAGTGGATTCCTCTAGTAGTGGGTTTGCTGGCAGCATAGAGGGGACCCCCCCTCCTCTCTGGTGATCTTTATCCAAAATCTATTTGTCTTGGGTGAAGAAGGGTAAGGCTTGGAAAGACAAGCAGCATCAGTGCGCTCGGGGCTAGCTGGCTCTCTCCAAGGAGCTGCCCAAGCTCCATGCTCTGAAGGTACCTGCTGCTCCCCATAACCCGGCTCCAGTGCTAAGTTCTTCCTTCCTCCCACCACTTCTTCCTCCTCTTCCCTCCCCTGTGGATGCTACTGTACAGCCTCCTGCTTTCCTGTACCAAAGTTCAGCGTAAGTTATCAGCTCCCAAGCCAGCTTTCAAGGGCTTGCAGGATACCACAATGAATGAAGTTAAATGCAGGAATCCCACTGATTTTTCAGGACATGCTGCATGCCTAAACCTGCTAAGCTACTATTATTTTCAGCCAGTGTGCTGGGAGAGCAAAAGCTGCCCCTGGCATGGCAAAAACCTGGGTCCTCGATTATCTGGCAGCAGAGATGCAACCCCAGGCAGGGATCTCCCTGCCAGGGAGGAGGCAAGGCACTGTCAGCTGAAAGGTGTCTCCAGCTGCCAGGACCCGCTGGCTAGCCGGTTGCCTCTGCTGCTGGAACGGGGGAGCCTTTCCCTTCCCATCTCTTACTCATTTTGTAGGCAAAACAGCTCAAATAGCTCAAATAGTTTGGATCCTCATGGCACGACTTTCCCAAAACACAGCTCCGCTGGGGTAATATTTCTTAAAATAAAACCGAGATGCATAAGGAAGGAGGTGGAACAAAGAAAAGCAAACAGTCTTCCCAGGAGCCAGTGCTCCCATCCAAACTCTTTCCCCTCCTCCTGGGAACCCACAGGAGGCCCAGCATCATGCCTGTGGATACTACTGTACATTGCCTTGAATCGGACCCACAGCGGATCACTGTCGGGGAGTGAGGACGCCCGGGATGTGTGGGATGGTTAAGCACGAGCCTTGGAAGGAGTCCTCGCCTTTGAGGGATTGGATGGCTTGGCCCATCAAGCCAGTGGCATTCGGCCTCCTTTTCGCCACCGCTGCAGGCTCTCGTGCAAGGGAGACATTTTGTAGAGGGGAGGCGTTATTTTAAGAAGTGGTGCTTCCCCTTGCCAGGAGCTCTTTCCCTGGCCAGTCTTGTTTTCTTCCCTGCCCTGGCTCCTGCCCCTGCTCCCTGCTTTGCTGCTTCAAGCCTCCAAAGGCTTGCCATTGCCGGGAGCTGCCATGCTCCCAGGGTGATGGAGAGGATGGGGTAAACCAGGCAGGGAGCTGCAGAGGCCACTCAGGGGGCGACACAGTCCTGTTTTGCGTTCAGCTCTGATTCATTGCATCCTGCAGCCAAGCAGGTTTGTCCCTCTGCCCTTATTTCCCAGCCTGGAATACGAGTATACTAATATGAGTATGCTAAAATGCCATTCAAGTTGCACGACGACCACTTATGAAACGCTCTAGTAGGGTTAGGATGCAAACATCCTCCAGGCTGAGCAGGAATCAACTAGCTAAGCCATCATCCCCAGCTTCTGCCCCATCTGACAGCGGTTCCCTCTGGGTCTGCCTTCCCTGTACTGGCTGAGGATGGCCAGGAACTCATCCTGCCCCAGCCCTATCATGGTGTCAACAGAACATGCAGCAGAAGGAGCTGCAGCAGGTCTCTGTGGGCAGAGCTGACCCTTCCCCAGCTGCCATGCCACCTGGGAATGCTGGAGCTGGTCTGCCTGCTGCTGCATGTTTCAAATGGGAGTCTAGGAGAAAACATATGTGCCCCTCTGCACAACTCCCACGCTGTATAGGGCGTCCTAGGACACTTTCACAGGCCAGCTGATGTTTTATGTGGCCTCAAATTTCAAAGTCTGCCTGAGCTTTACAAGGAGGAAATTGTGTGTGTGGTGGGGCTTTTCTTCCCCCTGTATAATCATGAATGCTCCCCCCAAACTCCTGCTGAATGAGCAGGACGATGCATTCCAGCACAATGAAACTGAGCCCTTCACATCTTGCTCTTGTGTCCTTCTGGCTGCAACAGGTAAGTTCATGCCTTGTAAATACCAATAATAACCTCAGCCCCATGAGTGAACGTGAGTCTGGTGTATCTGCTTCAGGCCAGGTCCGGGGAGGTGCGTCCTCCTGGGACCCAGTTCTTGGGGCCTGAATAGGGGCAATGAGAAAATCGATGCAGGCACCAAGTGATGACCAGCTGACCTCCCTATCCCGTATGATTGAGAAGCTGGTGAATCCAGCATCACACAGAGAGGTGATGGCAGACTCAGCCTGTCGTGGCCCCAGGTGGCTTCCTCCCAGCAGCAGCTTGCGACCAAGTCAGCCACCATGAGGTGGTACTGCCAGCCAAACCCGCTTCTCTGGTGGTCCCTGCCATCTCCCTTTGTCCTCTCTCAGTTGTGTATCTGTATACATCTACATAGATGTGTGTGTGTGTCCATCTAGCCTCTGCCTTGAACAATGTACCCTGGTTTGTGAATGAACCAGGTGCAGCTGTCTTGGGATTCATGGGCTTCAAAGGGTTTCCTGCTGGGCAGAGGTGCAGGGAGGGTCCTGGGGGCGCTTCTGTGGTTCTGCACTGTGATGAGCAATGTAGTGTTGTGGAATACCCTCTACCTCCAGAGAGCATTGGTGACTGTTGCCCTCCCTCTGCCACCTCACCTAACAGCTCTTTTCTCCTTCCCTCCTCAGCATATTGTGTGCACGGGCAGACTGTGGTGGTATCCAGACCCCTCTGTCATTCACTGCATCCAGTCATGTGAGGTAAGCCTTCCCTGCTCCCAGCACAAGCTGCCTGCTCCTTGCAGGAGAGCTCCTGGCAATGAAGACTCGCTCCAGCACAAAGCCAGATGGCTTTGACTTCATTTACTCTGAGCTGGGCTGGGGCTTGCTGGCTGAGCAGAGAGACCAGAGCAAGCATCCTTGTGTATGGTACCCCGCAGTGAGGGCGATGTTGGGGAATGGGAGCTGCAGAATAACCCATTTCCTTCCTTGCCTGCTTCTTCTTGGCCAGCCCAGGAAGAATGTTCTAGCAAAAGGATTTCACTGGCAAGGGGTATCCCCAAAAAGCCCATGCTGACTCCAAGCCTGAATATTTCCTTAACCAGAACCACAGTTCTAGAGTAACGCAGATCCAGAAAAGCCCTGTGTGACTCACATATCCAACCAAAACAACGAGGATTTCCAGCCTCGTACATGCAAAACAAACCGCTCCTGAAGAATCTGCAGACAAAGAATTCCTTGCAGAAATTGGTTAGCTGCTCATTTTGTTTTGAATAATGACCAGGCAGGAGAAAATCATAGGCAGCCTGGAGTCAGTCTGCAAAGGAAATTAAAAATAGGCAGTCTTTGTCAAGCACTAGCTGTTACTACGATTGAGGATAAAAGTAAAAAGGGAGGGGGGGGGCGTATTTTGGAACATTGTATGCTGAAAATTTGGGATTTTTACCAAAAAGGAAAATGTAAATGAAGTTTGCACAGCAAAAATAGCTTTGGGTTTTGCTGATTTTTTATGTGCTCAGTTCAATGCAAATGATTGCTTTTGCTCACTGATTCTGCTTAGCTCAGCTCTTTGTCAGCTGAAGTGTGGGAGACAGGGCAATGTTGCAGGGGGCACATCCCCAGGAAGGAAATGTTAAGGTCAACAGAAGGTGCAGCAGTTATTTCCCAAACTCGATGGCTCTGTTGCACATCTCTACTGCAAGGCAGGGCCTGCAAGCATAGGGGAATGAGGTGCTGTGTGCTAGAGAGGTGTTTGATGGTTGAGTACCAGAGCTTAGTGATGGATTCTCTGGCATTTTGGGAGCTCCAGGTGTTTCTAGACCACATCTTCTAGCTCAGCTCTGGGGCAATGTATTTAAAGTAGGATGGACTTATATGGAAGAGCAGTCCAGATGGTTGTGGTGACCCTATCTGTGGTTCTCCTGCCAGCAAAGAGAACCACTCCTTGTGCTCTCTGGGAGCTGGTTCTTCCAAAAAAGAAACAGATGGGGTGTGAGGTGCTCCTTCCTTTTCTGTGCAGCTCAGGTGAGAGAAAGCTGACACAGATGTGAGGGTGTTCCCTTAGGCTCAGGTACACCAGACCGACCCCAGACTTTCATCCTCTGTAGTTCCTGCACCTCACCTTGGGTCTGTGTCTTCAGCAAGAGGTCATGTAGGAGATGATGAAAAAAGCCAGCTTATTTGTATGTGTGTGTGAGAGGGATAGGGACCAACTACCTGAAGTCCTAGCATTTCACAGTAACAGTCACTGTCTTCTCATTGGCCACTCAAACATGCTCACAGCCAACATGACCTCCTTCTGTTCCTGGACGCTTGTCATCCCCTTTTACTGTTAGAGAGCAATCCTAGACAGCAGTCTTAGCATACAGGAGGTTAATCAAGCCAAAATCTTGCAGTGTCCTACTAGAAGGTGGAGAGTCCATGCTCATCACCCTTGTAGGTTTTTTAATGCCTTTTCTGCTCTCAGTTAATCTTTCATCAGGAATGACCAAGTAGTGCATACTCTTCCAGCTGAGGTTTCACCAAAGTCCTGCACAAAGCTTCCTTGTGCTGGAAATGTCTGTTTTGATAGGACCCAGGACTATGTCTGTTATTTCTGCAGTTGCATCTGTCTGGCAGCTCAGAGATATCCTGAGGTCAGCAAGTACACCAAGATCTTTCTTTACCTCCTTTGTTTCCAACTGATGAGCTCCAAGCTAACAGCAGATGTTTTACCATCAGTACAAGAGCTTGCCCTTCAATTTTATACAAGCAAATGTCATCCTGTTTCTCTCTCTAGTCCTTCGGGTTATCTAACTATTTGTCAGATATCTTGATCCTCCTCTGTGGAACAATGCCTTCTTCCTTGTTAGGAATTTCATCAGCACAGGCCTATTTTTAAGGTCGCAGTCACTCACTGTAATACTAATGAAGATTCATCCTCAGATAGTTTCTTTCGCCCTGATGCTCTCCTTTTTGATACAGCTCACAGCAGCCTCCTCCCTGTTCTCCTCCTCCTCACTTCTGACATATGTGTCTTTGATTATTCTTTTCATTGGCTTTTCTTCTACGATGCTGCAGGTTGTTAAGTTTGGACTGATAAGCCAAGTCTTCCTAGATAGCATTTTTTCACAGTATTTTATAGTAGTCATTGTCTTGCCATAAAGAATAACTCTTACCAAAAGTGTCTTATTCAAAGTATTGATCTGGGAGCTGCTGCTCAACACTCGGAAAAAGGGAAGTGTTACCAGTCCCCTTGTTTGACCACAGAAAATGCCCTGAATGTTGTTTCCATCTCATCTCTGCTGGCTTCCGCCCTCATACCTATTCCTCTCCTGCCTCAACCCTTGTGACAAAAAGCACTGCAGTTCTTGGAGGCCATTTCACCTGGGACCCAATCTCTTGCTGGATATGGAGACACCAGACAGCAAGAGTCAGGTAGAGATGGAATATAACCTGTAATCTGTCCTTGCTGTGTGGTGCCCCCTCCCATCTCCTTTTCTTGTTCTCCCTTTCATTTACCTGCATGAGAAATGTTCTGCCTTTGTAGAACATAGGCCCTGCTGGGTCTGATGTAGTTCAGCTTGACTTGCCATGTCTGTGGGACAGGTTCCTGCTCAGTAATCCCTCACTGGAGGTACCTCCCTTAGGAGCGCAGCCTCTGCTTTTCACTGGGCAGTGAAATGCTGTTCTAGTGGACTCTTCTGGTCATCTCAGGTCTGAGTCACCTCTCCAAGACATTGTTGTCTCTCCATTAACTACTGAGTACATATTGGATGAGGAAGCTTTCTCATCTGGATGCCTTAGTGAGTGAAACAACCCTACATAAGAGAAATGCAGGCCACCTGGCTGCTTGTACCATGTCTCCCTGGTAGAGTCACTTCAAGCTGGGGCATGGCAGCAGCAGCCAAGCCTCAAACTCCTCAGCCTCTGGAGCCCTGCCTTGCATTGGAAAGTTCAGGTTACTGCACAACGGCATTAGAGGGATTCTCACTCATCTTTATCGTACACTGGCAGCAGATCAACCTGCCTCCTCATCCCTTTCATTCCTCTCCCACTTCCTTTCTCTTTCCATTAATCTGGTCATCCATCTGCCTCCCGATCTCTTGCTGCGTCTTGCCAAGTTCCCCATCCCCAGAGCGTGGAGGCACATAGTTCAGTGGGTGAGGGAGGGAGAGAAGGATGCAAACCCTTCCAGCAGCCCATCAGGAATACGAGTTAGTGCTGAGTGCACTTCGCCTCTCGAGGGCCAGCGGAACATCTTATCCCCTGCCATCAGTAGAAAAACAGATGGCAGCACTGGTGGGGGGAGGGAGGAGGGAGTTTGGGGCTGGGTGGAAAGGGGAATGGAGAAAGAGAGAAAACCCTCTTCCTTGCTGTGATTTGAGAGGAGGCAGTTGTCGTCCTGGTGGTGTCCTCAGCTGCTGGGAGGGAGCTGTTTGCAGCATCTGGGGCAGGTTCTCCCAAGCCACCCTGAGGTGACCAGTTCTCAGCTATCCTCCTCCTACGCCCAAGAGCAAGTAAGGCTGTTGACTTCAGAAGAGGAGACAGCATGTACAGTGATCCAGGCTGCTGCCTCAGACTGTTCCTGCCATGGTCCAAAACAGTCCATGCATGAGTGTGACCAACACTGGCTGCTATACTTTCTGTGAGACTATGATCTCCTAGTCCATGCAACTTACCACCCTTCTATCTCCCAATGTTGTGCAACATGCTGACCTTGCCCCCACCTCCATCTCAGTTTCATCATTGCATGCAGTTAGCAAAGGGTTAATTGCAAGGGATTTAAGGTAGCATGCTTTGGACAGACCACCAGTAGGCAGAGCTTCATACTAGTATGTCAGGAGTCAGACAAGAGCTACTACAGCTGTGATCTGCTTCGTAGGGTAGAAATTCCTTCTTGATGTGAGTTGGTGCCTTCTCTGTTTGCTGTGCTTTGCTCTGAGCAGACCTGCGTGCATGCTGGGGAACCATGCAGAGACTTTGGCTTGAGGTCTCTTCTTCACATTCTGGATGAAGATGGACCATACCAGAAAGCTGTTGTGAGCATGAGCTGCTGGGAATTTCTTAGGTCTTCCCTGCCTGAGGACAAGGTCTCACTGCCCTTGCACATGCTGCTGGTCATGTTATCGTGATCGTAAAACACTAATCCACTCCCTGTTTTGTGGTTTTCCTGAGGTATTGCAATGGAAATGATGAGATAGGGACTGAAGTGTGTTTGTAGTTGCAAATTGTTCTCCAGTCTCTTGATCCAACAGGTAGTCAAACACCCCAAGGATTCTTGGCTCTTCCCACCAGCACGCACAAAACCCTCGCTCTGCACGTCTGTGGCTTGTGTCCAGCATTTGTCAGCCAGAATTAACCCCTTTGAAGACATGTGCAATAGGGATGGTGGGAAGTCTCATCTAAAATCAGGGTCCCACTGTGCTTTAATATGATGGGAGGCAGGGTACAATTTGCTCCCTGGGCAAAGCACTGTAACCGGGGTCCAGCTGCCTTTGCTCCTCACCATTGACGGGGCTGGGGCCCCTTGGTTGTCTCTTCTCCCAGACCTGGGAACTCTGATTTTGTACCATGGCAAAGCTCAGTACAGGAAACCAGGCAGAAACATGATGCTGGTGGGATGGTCTGCTCTAGGAAACCGATCCTCTTCTGCTCTCCTGGGGCTCAAGGCAATGAGGACTACAGGCACACCAGCTTCTCCAAGGAGACTCTCTAGAGCAACTAGGTATCTCAGCATGGCCAGAATTTAAAGTTACCCTTTTGTGATGCTCACATCATTATCTCATCTCCTGTTCCTTTGGGAGCATTTCATGACACCTTTATACAGTCCGTACTCTTCTTCTGTCTGTTGTCTGGCTTTGAAAATGTGGAAAGGATCCTACTGGATGTGACTGCTGTTCTTGTAAGCAGACAAGAGGCAGACAGTGTGACTGCTATTCCTTCAGGAGTCTCACCAAAGCCTACGAGTCCACGTGATCCAAGTGAGCAAACAGGACTCAGTGAGTTGCCCTAGATTCTGGTATATTCAAATTTTGGATAGTACACATGTTGGCCTCCACATCTCAAGGGAATGCAGTGGAATTGGAAAAGGCAATCAAAATCATTAAGGGAATGCCACAGCTGCCCTTCAAGGAGACCCTAAAACAGCTGAGAGTCTTCAGTTTAGAAAGCAGAAGACTGCTGGAGGTTTGCCAAGTCACAGAGGTGCTGGATAAGATGAATGCAGAACTGGGGAGCACTCACTGAGACTGGCAAGGGGCTTGTTTCAAACAAGTGAAGGAAAGTACTTGGGACACAGTGAGCACTGAAATCTGAAACTGAGAGGCTGCAGGGGTGAGTAGTAGCTTTAAGTTCTAAAAGGGATTAAACAAATTAGTGGACATCAGGTTCACAAGCAGATACTGAAAGGACCAGGCAGGGCTATACCTTCTACCATGCTTAACGCAGCAAGAGTCAGTAGTGGGGAAGTACAAGGAGCATGAACTGCAGGTAGTGGTCACTTCTGGATCAGACCTGGCCCCTGACATGTGAGGGCAAAGCCCTTCATGCTGGGGTGGTGGAAGACAAGATGGGGAGCTCTCTACATACCTGCTGGGTACATTTTCATGCGGCTCTTGGCATGAGCAGCACAGGCTGCTTAGTGTGGGATATAGCATTTCAGGGGATGAGCACAAATAAATTTATTTCTTTTCAAAAAATCTCAGTTGAAGCATACTTTTCCTAAACTGTGAGATCTCTCTCCCCCTGCACACACATGGAGTGTGATTGGAGAAACCTCATTTTCTTAAGAGACAAAGCAAACAAAGGGAAACAAAATGATCACACACCAGTATGGTGCAAGGACAGGTGCAGCTCTCCTGCCTGCAGGGACAGGCTTACAGAGCCCCAAAAGACAGGAGCCTTTTGGCATGGGTAGGACAACAGCATCCAGGCATGACACCGGTGGTGGAGACCCAAAGAGGTGGAAGCAACCTCAGATCCCCCAACCCATGGCTGTGCAGGCTGGCCTGCACTTGGGATACACCAACCTATAGCTACTTCTCTGCCCTCTCCAGCTCAGGTGCCATCCCTCCATCCCTGTCCACATTCCACTTTCCCCTCTCACAGCGGTAACAGTCATGCAGCTGGTGACACAGACAGAGGGAGTGGAAAACCACTGAAAGCATTCACTGAAATAAAAATCAATGAGTCGCTTCTGATAATAAACAAACACCCTCAAGTGTAGCTCAGCCAACTGCTCTTCCAACACGAATATTCATTCCCCTTCGGCTCCTTCATCCCTCATACATTGTTTTTCTTTCTGTTTAAGATCTGTAACAAGAACTTGGCAGAAACCAGATACAAGTGGGTCAGGAGGCCCTTGTGGTTTTCAGGGCTTGTTTTCCATAACCCGTTCTATCCTGCAACATATTTTGCACAAACAGCTTGGCAGGAGATCTAATCCATGGCAGCAGGCAAGCTGCTGAGGGCAGGATCACAGGCTGGTACTCATGGCATGGGAAGTCCTGCCTTCTCTTGTGTGTGCAGCAGAAGCCCTGGGAATGGTCATCACTGGGAACCCATCTCTGGGAGCCACCATGTTTGCCAGGAGCACTATTGATACGTGGTATCTTCCTGTGCTCCCTTTTGCTTGTTCTGCTTCTGGTTTTCTTCTCTTGTTAGCACTGAGATCAGGGTGTAAAAAGATGAAGCTAAGGACCCTGCTGTGAATACAGAGATGTTTTCATGGAAGCAAAGACTTGCTCTGGTGTGGTGTTTATCTACACCAGCTTTCCATCCCTTTCTTTACCCTTGTCCCTGTGGACTGCAAAGCCCTTTGCAGATCACTGTCTGCTGAGACATGGGGTCCCTGAGCAACAAGGCACAGAGCAGGACAGGGGGAGAAGAAACTCATCCCCATTCAGTAGCCCAAAGTGCCACATACTTCTGCAGCAGAAGTGTGTCCAAACCAAATCCTGGCCTGGGACACAGAAGCATTTTCAGACACCATGAAGGCAAGGACCTGTTCTCCCAGTATGGCCATCTATAGCAGCATTCAGGCTGGAGACCAAGCAGCCATCTAACCTCTGCGCTTTTCATCCCCCTTCAGACGCTGATCTTGTCCAAATTCAATCCAGGCTGATTCAAACAGGACCCAGATGTTTGCAGAAAACCCATGTCCAAAGGCCCCACTTTGTCCTGAAGAACACCTAGAGCTGTATACCAAGACTGCTGGGAGCTGGGCTGTTGCTTGCCTTGGGCGTGCCACTACAAGTGATGGCACATAGGCTGAAACCAGGCAGCAGGATGCCACCTTCCAGCCTGTCACCCCTTCCTTGAAATATTCATTAGAGTACATGGAGTACTTTCCCAAGCAACAAGCCTATGTTTTCTTAGTGAGGCCTGGGGAGAAGGATGTTGGAGCTGGAGCAGATGTTCCTGAAGACCTGAGATGTGATGAAAGCAGTCTGCATGCTAAGCCGATGAGTGAGTGGCTCAGGGACACCAGCAAGCTTGGAAACAACTGGCATTTCTCCATTTTGCTTTCTAGTCATGTCTGAGGAGATGGGATAGGCCCACAATCTCTCCTAGCAAGCCATCCCACAGGCATGTGGCTCCAGGGGACAGCCGCCTTGGTCCAAAAGGAGCACAGGAACAGCTCAGGGGACACAAACTAGGAGACATTAAAATGGTGGATGAAATGCTGGGTTTGTAGGAATCTGTTTCTCTTTTCTTCAGGCCACTTGGTCCCAGGTGCCTCGTGCCAAATTTCTAGAGCTCTTTTCCTCTGAGCAGTGCTTGCCCTGCCTCCCTCGCTGTGATGGGCCAGGTAGCACTGGCTTGCTGCTTGGAATGGCTCAGGGCAGCAAGGCATCTCAAAATACTTATTGAGCAGAAGCCAGCCCTGTTCCTTCTCTGTCCTTCTCTGCATTATTTAGAGCTGATTTTCTCCTTGCATGCTGGAGAGCCTCAGGAAGGAGAGAGGGAAAGTGAATGTGCTTGGGGTGTCGAGAGGGGGGAGGGAAAAAAAAAAGACACACTGCAACAGAGAGAGGGCCAAGAAAAATATTTAATCCAAACAATGAACATTGTCGTTTCCTCCCACAGTCTGCATTCCCAGTCAACTTCCCTGGGCAAGCAGGGGGAGCCAAGAATGGCCGGGCTCTCTGCCTCACCAGCATGAGTGTGTGTGTGTATGCAAGGAAAGGGATGTGTCCTGAGGACACTGGGCTATAGCATTGCTTTAACTAGCTCCTGCCACGTCTGTGGCTGAAGGGACTGATACCAGTCCCAATTTTCTGTAGGGAAATAGTGGTTTGGAGCAATGTTGGAGGGATGTGGACAGGGATAGGAGGGTGAATTTCCAGCAACCTAAGCTGGGGTGGTGGATGCATGGAAGCATTAATTGAACCAAACTTTTAACAAGGCTTTGCATACTCTTCAAATCCTCCCAGGGACCTCCCAGAGCTTTTTGAAACATCTTGGCTAGTGGCAAAGGAAGGAAGGAAGGAAGGAACGAAAGGCAGGCATCTGGTGGGGTGAAGCTGCCCTCTGCCTATCCCTGGCCAAGGGCTGCTGCAGCCTCTTTGTGCTTTCCTTTATCCACACACCCTTACCTGCTCCTCCCTGCCATATGCAGGGGCTTTTGCCTGGGATACGGCTGCTCTTGCATATCTTCAACCCCTGAACTGCAGCAGTCTCCAGCCCTGGGGCAGCTCCATGTACATGTCCTGTGGTTCTGTGAGCCCTGGTTTGGGCTGACATCCCTCTGCCGCCAAATGGGCAGGGGTTTCCAGCTGTGCTAGGTGAAAGCCTGGCCCTGGCTACTGCTGTTTTCTCATTTCTGATGCTGAGCACATGCTGATGCCTTTGGGGTTTGCTCTTGAAGACCCTGCAAGGTGTTCGTTCCTGAAAAACCATATGCACAGCGAGGGGAGACATTTCTCCAGCAGAGGTTTATCACCCAGTCCTGTCCCTGTCTCCCTGCCATGCCGACTCCCTCCTGTCTCCTCCAACTGGTCTTTCCAACACTAATGACTCATCCATCGCGAGAGCAGAGTTAACAGCAGTGAAGATGATGCACAAGGCGTCGGCCTGACAGCACCACAGCTTTTCCAGGGCTGGTCCCTCCCTGTCTCCCCTACAGAAATGATGGTTCCCCTGTTCCTCTGGGGCTGCTTTGAGAGCAACAGCTGAGAAGAACAAAGACACCTGCACTTCCTCAGCTGCAGGGTCATACATGATCGTCTGAGCATGCAAAAGGTCTGAGGTCAATGCCCAAAATACTGATGCCCAAAAGGAAGGACAATAGAAGCAGCATGAAAGGAAACTACACGCAATTCTTGGATTGGATCAGCACAGTTGCAAAGCCGAGGGCCTGCACAGCCTCCCAAAGGCTGAGGGGGAAACATTTTGCTTATTAAGGCTGGACTTGATCCCCTGAAACAAAGATCTGGGCTTTCTCTAGCTGAGGGCAGATTGAAATCGCAAGCACTTTCCATCCCAGCGGCAGCTCAGGAGAGCCTTTCAGCTCTTCAGTGACACAATTGGCCAGGTGCATGCTGAATTCTTTTTTTCTTTTTTTCCACCTTCCTCCGAAGCATCTGGAACAGGTCATTGCCAAAAGCAAGGTACCGGGCCTTCAGGTCTGCTCAACCAGAGCAAAACCTGCATTCCTGGGAAATAATTTTCATCAAGTGCCCATGACACAGCAGCAAAATATGTACGATACTGATGGCATCTGTGATTTATTCTTCATGCTCTGTCTTTCCCTCACTCTGTTGCACCCTTTCACGCTCTTTTGCAGTGAATCAGCCTACATATAAAGTGGGTTTGAAGAAAAGTGTCTAAACCCTGCCCACCTCCCCAGTGGCACTGGGGCCTCCCTGCTGGCCAGGACATCACCTCTAGGGAGAGAGCCAGCCAGCTTGGCCCTGGCCCCAGGGACTCTGCAGGGATGGTGGAAAAATGCCGTGTGCTGAAGCTGCTCCCTGCACGGCATCTCCTGGCAGCCTTGAGAGAAATGATACTGCCGAGCCCTCTGAGATGCTTCTGCCCGGGATGCCACAGGATCTAACCAGTCCTTTCTCACATCCCTTCTTTGCCTTCTTTTTTTTTTTTAAACTTAATATTTTCTCTTTTCATTCGTGCCTATTCTTGGATGTGAGAATATGTGGGGTTTTAGCCTATTTAAATTGCCAAGCACTTGATTTGTAGTTACTATTTTTATGCCAGCAGCACAGGGCTCTGGCCTGACGGTGCCAGATGCTGCACCTCCACGTGCTAACACATGCCCTGCTGAAGCTCCTGTCTGAATAAACAAGGAAGATGGATGGCACAAGTGGAGAGATTTGCTGACACAGGCTGGCTTGCTGCTGCCTCAGTAGCATGCTGCCTAACTGAGCAGCTCCCTGTCATTTAACGCGGCACAGAGCGGTTGCAGCAATTACCTTATTTATTTTTTCCCAGTTTATCTGAGCCATTTGAACCAGCCCTTTCCCCCCCTCCATGCTGGAGGATGTATATTCTGGCAAATGAAACCCAGCTGGTTATTGCCCTGGATTACATCCATTGCCTTTGCATGGCATGGTTGGCCATTGGTGTGTTTTTTTTCCTGCCAGCATCGTAAAACATTGTTGGGTGTTTCTGTGAGTCACCAACATGGGCAAACCTCCCCTCTCCCACCACTGGCATTGCTTTCTGTAGAGCCACACAGCTCAAGCACAGGCTGAACAGAGTCTGTACCAGTTTTCCTCTCACATCACTTGCTCTTAGTACATTGCATTGCCTATGTTCTCCCTTGCTCTGACTTTTGCAAGGCCAAAATGAGACCAATGCAAGTATGAGGGCACCTGTGCCCTCAAGGGTGACCCACCAGAACCTTACTTTGCTCTTTCTGCTTGCAAAGAGGAAACCAGCTGGAAATCCTTGACAAGGCAAAGCAACAGGATTCACTGTGTTCTCCATGCGCTGGGCAAGGAGCAGGGACAGCGGTCCCCAGATCCTGCGCCTGGCAATCTTGAGCCTTGAGTCCAATTAGTCATTTTTTATTTTCCCCTCATATGTTTTTCCAATGTAATTTGGAGCATGAGTTGTTAAGTTTCCCCAACAAGTGTTGCCATAGGAGCCTGTATTTGTTTAGGGTGGGGTATGGGCTCTGGTGGGTTGAGAGGAGGGGGCAGTTAGTCCTAGTAGGTGTAGAGCGAAACTGAGAGCCTCTCCTTCCCCATCCTGTCTCTGTTGCTGTCCTCCCCCCACCTTACACACAAGATCTGGAAACTGTTTCAGACCTGTGCAGCCGGAATGGGCAA